>VCRD01001494.1:68362-79963 GCA_006783055.1 Trinorchestia longiramus | reverse complement strand
TGTGTGTGTGAGTGTATGCATGTGTGTGTGTGTGTGTGTGTGTGTGTACATAGACACGGCGACTTAAACGGGTATCAAAATGAATACTTGCTACTAGATTATTAAAAAAGAATTATTTTCTTCATGGGATATAGGTACAAAATTGCTTTTTGGTACAGTTTATATTTGATTTAAGAAACTAATTTTCATCTTCAAAAACATCATCTTACAGGAGTATTTTTTCCATGTTGACCGGATTTTACATGAAACATTTGGCCACCAAACCCCCGGCCTTAGAATCTGTCAACACGATTTTTCGAGAGCCTGGAACGTGTCGACAAGACGTCGTGGCTGTCAGAACACAGGCTCAGAACAAGTTCACTTTTTTTGCTGCGTCTTCGTGTGTGTTTCTGCATTCAGGTAACAATGGCTAGGTATCTTGGTTGTCGATTTTCCATGAAACGAAACTTTTGTTTTTCCGTTAACAGTCGTGAATTGTGTTACAAATAAATTACAGAGGATGAGAAATAGAATAGATTAAACTTAGCTTAAAACAGAGAATTAAAAATTGTCATAATATGAACCAATAAGGAGTAGTAGATTTTTTGTTCTCTAAATACAAAAAGTGGGAAAATACTTCTTTACGCAGAAAACGTACAAAGATATTGTATCTTTCAAATCGAATATTAAAAATAGATCAACCGTGTGCAACGTACAGCAGTATCCCTTCCTTGTTCGTGTGTGTTAGTTAAATTTTCACGCTGTAAAACTGGATGTATCAATGTAATAATATACTTCAATAAATAAAGTAATACTTTAAAATTTTATTGTACTCTTTCCTCTCGATATTTCGGGAATTTGACCTTAATTCACACTGACGGAGACTCACACTATTGCAATAAATTTTTGAAAATATTTAGCGTGAAGCCAAAATTAAAAATCCATACATGAAGCTGATTTTAACTCTTTGTAAAAGAACAAAATTCTAAACTTTCTGGACACGTTGTGCCAGAGAAAAAACGTACCAGCAAATGTGTTCCATCACTGAAGTTCATTCTCAAAATTCATAAAACTATTTATAAAATTTCACTTGTAAAGTGAATGAGTCAAAGTGCAATCACCGTATCAAATATGGTGATTGCATTTATTGGCATATATTGGTGACTGCAAATATTGACGTATCGCATTTATTGGCACACGAAACGTCTCCTGATGATTTTTTGAGAACATTGGTGTTGCAATATGTTGAGTGAGACTGAATGAGCTGCAAATAAATTCATACTTTTACCAGGTGAGGAAAAACACTGCCATTGAAATCTATTTTACGTATATTAGAGAACCATTACTTGCAACGACAGATTTTAATGAGAATTGAACAAATGAGGCTTAAGAAAACTGATAAACTTCCAAACATGAAAATACAAAAATGTTCAGACAGCCTACGAAACGATAAACAATTAGATATTTAGTATATACATAGCATATATAAGAAATGTATGAGTTTTAGGAATTGTAACCTGTTTGTGTTGTCCTGTTGTTGCTCATATCATGGACAAAGAATTTTGTGAGCTACAAAGTTCATAGAAATAAGGAACTATAGCAATTTTGAACAACTTGATCAGTTGCATGTTTTGAATTTTTAACTTAGTTACTTGTTGTGGTGTGTGCACGGGTGAATCGCGACGAAATGCGTCTTCAGCTCCATCAACCCAATTTCAGCCATCATGGTCTCTTACAGGAGGTCAGAGCATTACATGCATCACCATCTTTTGGTGTAGAAGTCATTATTAGGTGTTCTCCACCATAACTCGGTTCACTTTTGGACCACCATTTCTTGGTGTAGAAGTCATTATCATGTGTTCTCCACCATAACTCGGTTCACTTTTGGACCACCATTTCTTGGTGTAGAAGTCTTTATCATGTGTTCTCCACCATAACTCGATTCACTTTTGGACCACCATCTCTTGGTGTAGAAGTCTTCATCATGTGTTCTCCACCATAACTCGGTGCACTTTTACACCACCATCCGTCGGTGTAGAAGTCATTAATCAGTTACCGAAGCCCTGCCATTATTCGTGGTGAGGTTAGACTGGCTGGAGCACAAACTCTTCATCTTTTTTCTCTGCTTGTAAAAACGTACACTAGAAAAGTGTCGGCGCAAAGCGAGCTGCAGACCAGAAATTGATTGAATTCTCGGCAGCGCAGGCACAGAGCTACACGAACTCACCTCTAACAATATACGTAAAACAGATAATTTGACTTACACGATTGGTCTTAAACTACAACGAAAATGTTGCGTTGAATTAACTTAATCAAAGGGAAGCTAAAGTAGATCTTTCTCATCATTTACATTCTTTATGCTCAGTTTCACAGTTAACCGCACCTGATTCAGAAAAATTGTGAGCTTGTTTGTGAAGCTGAAAATATCATAAAAAATACTCGTATATAGAAAACACTATCAAGGCTTCAGCTTAGTAGTTAAACTTTATATCCACCAGCGCCTAATTGTTTCACACCATTAATAATTAATTTCACATCATTAATGGTGTTTTACACCATTACAAATAACTAAACACGATATAAAATCTGTGGTTCAATTAATTTTTTTAAAGTTGGATCGTGAGGATGATTACATCATCATGTTGACTATCAAAAGCTTGTTGTTGAAAATAGGCAGTCACATGGCACCTCTCATCGACGCGTTTTTCAGTTTTCTTCACAACGCATTTTTAGTTTTCGTTTAATTCAGTAAATCTAATTTAGTAATAAATTAAGAGGATAAATAAAGTTAGTATCCTTCGTATCTGAGAGCAAAACTGAATTTTACTCAACTAATAGGGAGGAACTAAAACTAAAATTTCTCGTTAGACAATTCAGAAACACAAAATACAGGGTGTCTCAAAAAAATGTACTCACCCTTTAACCGTTGCTAACATGCTGTCTTCTTTGTGTTGCAGGTGTGAGGTTCGAACCTTTGCGAACATGATTATTTAATCACATTTAATCATGTTCGCAAAGGTTCGAACCTCACACCTGCAACACAAAGACAACAGCATGTTAGCAACGGTTAAAGGGTGAGTACATTTTTTTGAGACACCCTGTATATACACTAATGACAATTTTACACACAAAATGTATACACTAATTGACAATTTTACTTCAAAAATTACGTTTACTAAAGTAAAGTATACAGATCCCTGCATGAGAAGCAAATCTACTCTATGTATGCACTCAGAACAAGGATCCCAGCAGCTGTTTTAAAAAATACCCAGCCTCCAAACTGTGCTTCAAACTTGTTCCGTGTGTATCTCTGATGCGAAACTTTGTTTTGGACGCTGAGGTTGAGCTGTGTGAGCCGCTGACGGCTTTTTAGCTCATGAAAGGAACCCAGACGATGCTAGGCAGAACGCTGTTTTTTTATTTTTGTTTTTTTGCCCTAGAAAAGCAGCTCTTTAACGCCTTTTGTGTAAAATACTAGTAGACCCACACGTGAAAAACTTCACTTGTTTTTTGCTGAATTTTTTGTTTAATTTGCCAATGGACACGGGCTTTGAGAAGGAGTTTACACAACACAATGCTTACCATACAATAATAACAATGCAATACCCATTCCATTGAGAAATCAATAATTAGCATAAGATAAAGTTTATTTCATCATACAGTATTTCGACTCTAAAGCATATGTTCCAGAAATTATGTTTTTCATCGTAATTCAGGGATGAAATTTCACAGTATCCAATCTTGTTATTCAGTTGACGGATTTTCATCTATGTAAATCCCTAAAAACATGACAAAGAGATCGACCAACCAACCAACCAACTGTGCATTATTATATAGAGTGGGACTAGATACATCCCTTGGAAATTTCACGGTTTAGATTCGACTTGTTTGAAATTATTATAGAGATGGCTTTATTGAAGAGTTACGAAGAATTATTGCGTTTTAAATATCTATTTTTTATGAATGTATATAACACTTTCATTCGGTACTTTATGTACCGATAACATGGCCTTGATAAAACCCGTAAAAAGACCACAGTATAAAAGTGACAAAATGAAGAATTTGTGAAATAAAATACATTTTTCAGCAGTCCCCATGAATATTTTTCATCAATATATACAGAACTTTCATTCTGTATCCTATGTACCAATAACATGGCTGTGTTAGAAATAAAAGCTAATAACAGAAAAAATTGAGAATTTTATAGTGATCCGGTGCTTTTGGTATCTACAATACAATGCTTACAATACTTGCATACCCGTTCGGATTTCAGTTCAATAATTTTTCTTCAGTAATAGATAAGAAGTAATGGGAGAGAGAAAAAGAGTGAGAGAGATGGAGATACATTGTCTTTTACATACTAATATATATAATGAATTAATTTATATACTAGACTCGACAGTTTCCGTGGCCGTGTAAGAAATAAAAGCTAATAACGGAAAAATAAAGTAGTTTTAGTGATCCAGCGCCTTTGGTATCCACAATCCAATGCTTAGAATACATGCGTAGCCGCTCTGATTTCAGTTCAATTATTTTACTTCACTAATAGATAGGAAGTAATGGGACGGACATACACAGATTAAGAGAGAGAGAGGTGGAGATGCATTGTCCATCATATATGTAGATGTAAATGGGACGAACACACACAGAGAGGGAGATGCACTGTTTATTTTGTAAGTGGATGAAAGTGTCATGTTTTTTTAGGAACCTTATGATAAGAAAGTTAGGAAGGAATATTAAATTCCCTAACATCATTACAATGAAAAAAGAATTCAAGTAATTGAAAAAATATTAATTAGCAACCAAATGTTTCCACCGTTTAAGCGATTTTCAAAGTCTTGGACGTAAATATTTTTAAAAAATATTAGAATATTTATATAGAATGAGTGAAGGAAGTATTAGGAACGAGATTTTTTTGGCTCATTTTTGGGCCGATACCCAAGTCCCATGCCGTAATTCTAGCCACCGATGGTCAAGTTTCGAACTCGATTCTTCCTGCATCGCAAGCAGGTTCGCTCAATAGTCAACCAAGCTGGTAATATTATAATTATAAAAGCGTTGCTAAGTATGTAGGCAAGTGCTTCAGCATCCACTTGTTCTTTCATTTCTAAAACTTTTTTCCCCTCCATGTGCTCCCAAAGTATAAAATATTACTTTGCAGAATGCTTTAAAAATTTAAAAGTAATTCCCTGCATTCCTACGATCATCTACCTTCAAATATCATGATCTTTAAACTTGTAAAAGGTCAATCCTGCACACCTTCTTATTTTGAATAGCTCACGTACTGAATTATTTTTTATTTTATCATGTACCTTCACAACCCACGCTTCTCATGGTGATCAAAGAGATAGTGAATCAGCTGCCAGTGCACCACCTACCAGTGCACCACCTACCAGTACACCACCTGCAAACGCACTACCAGCCTGAGCACCACCTACCAGTACACCACCTGCAAACGCACTACCAGCCTGAGCACCATCTGCCAGCACATCTCCTACCAACGAGTGGACAAAAGGATTTCATCTGCCCAGCACAACGCAAGTTATTTTTCTAGACGTTACTTTGATTTGGAGAATGTTGGCACAGGTGGAGTAGGACAGACACAGCCCGGCTTCTGAAACTGTGAGGATCTTGTGATCTAAATATTGAATATTCTTCTTCATCCTCATATTCTTTTTTTCTAGAGTTTGAAAAGTGATGGTTATTGCACGTATGTATATTCCTGTCACCTGTGACCATTCCTGACACTATATTTCTGTCACTAGTTTTGTTACTTGTCACTATTCCCGGCAGCATCCTCTTGTTAAAGATTCTGCCACTTATCACCATTTCTTTCAGTATATTCCTATGGCCAGACTTGTCACCTGTTTATATTCCTATCACCTGTTTTTCAATGGGAGGAAACCACACATAGGAAAATATATGGTTAATGCATTTTCAATAATATTTCACTGTTATCAATATTTTCAATCATATTTTTATTCAGTTAATCACTCATGCTAACAGCTAATTTAATTGTGAACTCGCAGCATGAAAAATAGAGTCTGAGAAATAAAGTATGAGAAATCGAACATGAGAAATAGAGTATGAGAAATAGAGTATGAGAAATAGAGAATGAGAAATAGAGTACGACAAATAGAGTATGAGAAACAGAGTATGAGAAACAGAGTACGACAAATAGAGTATGAGAAATAGAGTACGACAAATAGAGTATGAGAAATAGAGTATGAGAAATAAATTATGAGAGGTAGAGTATGAGAAATAGAGTATGAGAAATAGAGTACGACAAATAGAGTACGACAAATAGAGTGTGAGAAATAGAGTATGAGAAATAGAGTACGACAAATAGAGTAGGAGAGATAGATTACGACAAATAGAGTATGAGAAATAGAGTACGACAAATAGAGTATGAGAGATAGAGTACGACAAATAGAGTATGAGAAATAGAGTATGAGAAATAGAGTATGAGAGGTAGAGTAAGTGAGTAGCTTCATGAAATCCCATATTAAACATTGAAAAAACAAAGAATGGACTTACATCCAGTTATTTACATCTGTTTCTTCCTCAAGAGAATTATTCACATTTTACCTTCACAGGCACAGTTACGTGCCATAAAAAGAATGTTTTGTTCTTTATCCACTTTTGCAATTTGCTCAAGAGGAACATTTACATTTCATCTTCATATTTTCAATGTTGTATGTGTCAGTTGTGTCATTTTTAATCCATGTTTCGAGCAAGTAATAGAATTGTTTCCAATCAATTATTCTCTTACTTCTTAGCATCTTCTACTTCATCAAAGATGTAGCATTTGCATGATGTAAATGTTTCAAGTAAAAAGTGCATGTTGTTCCTAAAGGTCATGTAAAAAGTATTTTACTCCTAATTTCGACGTCTTTATAACGCATTTTTTACAAGTTCATGAGACCCACAAACTACCTTGAAACTCAGGAAAAAGTTTTCGGCTTTCTTACATAAAAGTCAAAACCCTTAACTCAAAGCTAAAGCTTGGCTCGACGACTCTAATGGAAAATCTTGACTTAACTTCGAAGCATGTGTGCCCTCACCATAAAACATAAAAATTATAAAAAAATTCCACCAACGGTTGCAGTCACCTGAAATACATAGATTGGCAAGAACATGAGTTATTTCTTGCGACTTCATGCACACGTTTTTCGAAAAAAATACTTGCTTTCATTACGGTAGCATTCACGGAATACAATTTCATGGTTTTCCTTAAAACACTTTGCCCTGTCCAGAGCCAACACTCAAAAATATTCAAAGAATTCATCAAGGGACTCCCTGTATTTTTGACAAATTTCTTGCTGTAAATTTTCAGTTGTGGGTCCAACCGTGCGTCATTTGTCTTTCATTTTTGCATAAGGTGAACCTGACACCAGGATAAACGATCTGTTAAAGCATTTCTAGGAGCAGTTTCAGGACCAGCTTTCCTCGTTTGTCTGTTTCTACACTACATCTCTACATATTCTGCTGCGGTTCCAATTAATACTGAGGCTTGTTTCTCTTTCAATTTATATGGATGTCAACTGTTGTTCATGTTGTTAAGATTCATTGTTATGTCATACTAAAGAGGCTGAAGGCTGCTTTAGGAACGATGTCCGACCTCTGTAAGAATCATCTGCAAGACACAAAGTCAGACTGTAAATAATATGTCGCTGTGTCCTCAACTACAACAAGGATTTCAAAACATTAAAAACAGGCAAAGGTAGAAAACTGTAAAAATGACGCTGCAACTATGATATTCTTACATTACTAACATTCACAAATATTTTTCCAGCTGGACATGAGAGTACAGTTGGGTACAATCTTAATTTCTAAAATTACAGAACATACGAGTATTAAAAGAATAGGCTTGAGACCAGTGCATTGTTCAGATCCCTTCGATGTCTCAGACCTAAAAAAATACTGTTGAATGATGCTGAGGTTCTATGACATTGAAGGAAAACACACACAAGTAGCTGAATGAAAAAGCCTAATGCCTGACGACAGGTCTGAAATATTTCTTTTCTTTGAAAAATCATTTCAAAGTCGTTGTGGAATCGTGGCGTCATCACTGATATAATGTACACAACATTAGCTCATAACTTTAGTCACAATTATGCAGACAAAACTTGTAACAATTTTGTACTGGTAAAAACTTAGCTCATTTCACTCAAGTTTGAACTGAACGCCTTCGTCAGACCAGCTTGAGGTCGCTACATCACAGCGGAGAGCTCGGCTTTCCTTTTGAAATATTAGTTAATTTTATCGCAAGTTTCGTAAACGTGGCGGAATTTACAGGGAACAAATTACCTTCTTTTGTTCCTCGTAAAGAAAGACAAATCTCACAACATCTCATTTGATGAAAATATTACAAAACTACTTTTTAAATTTTTTACAATATCTTTATTTTCCGAAAAAATATGAGATTGATGATGAAATGCCATGTGTTCTTATTTTGTAGCCAGAATAAAATGCATTTTTTACGAACAAAAGCTCAGGCAAACAATTATTTCGATGACATTCATAGTTCGTCGGACACCAGTTATTGTTTGAGATAAAGTTTTATTTAATTTAAAAAGATTTTACGCTATTATACGATGGAAGGAAAGAGAAATATGTCCTTCTCAATCCATAACAATGAACATCGAAAGGCAGAGACATGGTGACAATTCACTATAGATAATAAAAATTTGGAATAGAATATTCTTTCAGGTAAATTACACACCAAATTTTGACTAAAAATTGATCGTTATAATAAGTAGCAGAACAAACGGAGCCATCTCTTTAAGATACTAATAAATTCAATAAATCATTTAAAATAACAATACTTAATTGATACTAAGTAAAGTAATTACATTACTTAACCTAGAATAATTGATAATCGGGACTACTTAATTAAAAATTTAGTGCAATTCATGTTTCCTCACTAGTATAAATACGTTATTTATGTTTCCTCACTCGTGTAAATACGTTATTTATGTTTCCTCACTCGTGTAAATACGTTATTTATGTTTCCTCACAAGTGTAAATACGTTATTTATGTTTCCTCACTAGTGTAAATACGTAAACTGCGTATGACTAAGCTGCATGTAACAGCGAAAACTTTTGTGCGTAGTACCATGGAAAAAATGTCCAATAAAATAAAAATCAAACTAAAGCTTTCAATTACGGTCGTCACCTGATTTTCTAAGTCTAGCGTTCGCTCTGTTGCACACACTGCAGATCTGATGTATGCTCGCCCAACCACTGCATGTGCAGCAGACCCCCACTGATTTGTGTGCTTCAATCTCCACTAACAAACGTGTTGCAAGCCACTACCATGCATATTTAATGTAATACGTACTATAAATTATGCAACATGTTACAAACTTACGAGGGGCCTACAAAAAGCTCATTGAAAAAGTACATAGCTAAAAATCATATAAAAATATTTTGATCTAAATGCACCAGAACGTTATTGTACCAATGTATGTATTATAACGTGTTCTCACATGAACCCTTAAATGAATGTTTCAAAGCAGCACAGCTATTTGCAAAGCAACAACCGCTCAAGCAACCTGGCCTCTGCCAAAATCGAGGCCAGGACAAGCCTAATTCATGGTGAAGCTTGGGTGAAAGAACAGCCAAATCATTGACTCTCTGAAACAAGTTTATAGTGACAATGCCCTATAGTGACCTACAAATGAATTAGTCGTTTCAGAAGTGAAAGAAATGAGACTAAGGATGATTTCTGCAGTGGCAGGCCATCCACATTAGTTTTTGTGTAAAACATTGATGCTGTTCGCGATATCATTGAAAAGGACTTGCGAATAACCACTGAATCAGTAGCAGACACACTCAACATCTCCGTGGGTTCTGCACACACAATTCTAGTAAATAGTTTGGAACCGATCAAGCTCTCCGCTCGATGGTTCCTAGGCTGTTGCGCCCAGATCAGCAGGAAACAAGGGCAGATCTTTCCATGGAAATTTTGAACAAGTGGGATGAAAACCCTGAAACTTTTTGGAGCATGGTTCTACCAGTACAATCACGAGGAAAAAACTCAATTGAAGCAGTGACTGCCAGGGATGGAAGTGGGCCCGTCAATGCAAAATATGAGCGTTCAAGAGGAAAGGTTATGGCCACTGTCTTCTGGGATGTAGAAGGGATCTCGCTGGTTGACTTGCACAAGACAGAAAAATAATTACAGCAGTTTATTATAAAGATATTTTGAGAAAATTGTCCAAGAAAATCGCAGAAAAATGCCTTGGGAAGCTGCATCGGCGCGTCTTCTTCTACCACGACAATGCACCCTGAATTTTGCGAATTCAGACGGAACGGGAATTTCGAGTGGAAATCATTCGACATCCACCTTAAAGCTCCGCCTTGGCCTCATTCGACTTCTTTTTATTTCCAAGTCTGAAAAAGTCATTGAAAGGTACCCAGTTTCTATCAGTTGAAGATGTAAAAAACCTGTTTTGACATGGCTCAAATCACATGACTCTCAGTTTTACACAGATGGACTTAAAGGCTGGTATCAATGTTTGCAGAAATGTATTGACCTAGATGGAGCATATATTGAAAAATAAGCATGATAACTTTGACCGTTTTCTTTAACTGTCCTTTTTCCACGAACTTTTTGAAGCCTCCTCGTACGTGGAATGCAGACCCCACCTACGGATGCCTGCATCTGAACTGCAGGCTCAACTGTTCGTGCATCTGAACTGCAGGCTCAACTGTTCGTGCATCTGAACTGCAGGCTCAACTGTTAGTGCATCTGAACTGCAAACTCAACTGTTAGTGTATCTGAACTGCAAACTCAACTGTTAGTGCATCTGAACTGCAAACTCAACTGTTAGTGCATCTGAACTGCAAACTCAACTGTTAGTGCATCTGAACTGCAAACTCAACTGTTCGTGCATCTGAACTGCAGGCTCAACTGTTCGTGCATCTGAACTGCAGGCTCAACTGTTAGTGCATCTGAACTGCAGGCTCAACTGTTAGTGCATCTGAACTGCAGGCTCAACTGTTAGTGCATCTGAACCGCAGGCTCAACTGTTAGTGCATCTGAACTGCAGGCTCAACTGTTAGTGCATCTGAACCGCAGGCTCAACTGTTCGTGCATCTGAACTGCAAACTCAACTGTTCGTGAATCTGAACTGCATGCATGATTCACAAAGTTTTTAAAGGTTATGGAGGTCACGTCTATCTTTCTAAAAAAGTTTTCGAAGGTAACACACAGACGTCAAAACCCCTGTGATAAATTTTTTAAGAAAGTATTAGGTAGAACTGAAGCCATTTACGATTATTTTTTATGTATCTAGAGTTGTCCAAGAGACTTACTTTCCACGCAGCTTTTAATGCGTCAATACTTCAAAAAGAGCTGTCGAGTGTTTCGTACACAGACACGAGTCATGGTGGAGAAGAAAATGCAAACTCATTTGAGTCGGCAGCTTGCAGAATAACACGTCTCGTTAATTGAAGGGTGGAAAGCACTAGTGGACTACTTGCATTTTTTCCCATGGTAAATATAATATATTTTCCACGGGAAAAAATGCAAGTAGTCCACTCCCGTGCTGTCGCTAACACAGCGCAGACAGATGCGATTACGATCCAGTAGTTTACTATATAAAGGGTGGACAG
>VCRD01001494.1:49584-67762 GCA_006783055.1 Trinorchestia longiramus | reverse complement strand
TGAATTTGTCACCGTGAACTCTGAATTTGTCACCGTGAACTCTGAATTTGTCACCGTGAACTCTGAATTTGTCACCGTGAACTCTGAATTTGTCACCGTGAACTCTGAATTCGTACAATGTAGGGCAGCTTCGCAGTTCCTGATACTGTAACAAATGTGTTGTATTTTCAAATTACTCTTTTTGAGAACCAGTGAGATACTCACTTCGATGATCTCGCGAGTGGAAGAAATACAACTCAACGATAAAGTTTCTCGATTGATTTCGTCTTATCTCTCGTGCCTCAATAGCCTACGGGAAGCTTGAGTTTGAAGCGTAGTTTACTATTAACTTGAACATGTCATCCGGCAGAAAGTTCGTCTTATTTCACAATGTAAGTAGCACAAGTTTGCATGTGGCAAGCATTTGAAGCAACTTTTAGAAGATTCACACTTCCGTGCAAGGCGGCTCTCCATTTTTAAAAGGATTGTTAGGAGGTTGAGTCTGTTTTTTCCAGTAGAACTCCATTTGTTATTACGGACTATATTGGTGCTTAGAAAGTAGTACGTCATATTTTAAGACGTTATGTGTCAGATTTCGAACCCCATAGCGTTTTTTAATTCACAAATCTACGATTATGTTAGTGGTGGCAGCCTTCCATTATTGTAGACTCCATTAAAAAAACAGATAATGCGATGGTGGTTAAAACTTCTTCATCTGTTCTCAGTTCTACATGGAGAACTAATCCTTGCGCGATGAAAAAAGCCATGAACGTTAAGTACGGGGACATAAATGCGCTTGCAATCCAAAAAACTTGTTTGTATCTTTAGCTTTAATAAGAAACTGGCGCCCGTGATGCCGGCATCGAAACAATATCACTTGCTGCCCGTTAAGAAGGATGAGCTGTTCAGTTAAGGAAAATAGAACGTCCGCTGAGGAAATTAATGAGCTCTCGAAACTCAGAAAAATCTCAGTTTTATACAATGGTTAATTTTCCTAGGTTTTTTTAATAGATGAAATAAAGTTGGAACCATCGTCAGAGAAATTGCGCCCTGCATTGATTAAGAAAATCGATGCGGAGGTTCTCTAGACCCAAACCATTTACTTACGACATCCCGAGGCACACAATAAGGAAGCAAAAAATCTCTGGCATCTGGAAAGCTGGCCTTTGTTTTATGAGTTAAATTTACACGCACACAAACGCTACGCCCTTACCCTGCCACGAGCAGTGGCAAAATTGAACAAACTGAATAATTAACGCTAATTGGTGAATTAATTTAATGTACGGTTTGGTAATTAGAGTTTATTTAGCTCGGCCCGCTCTAGATGAAGAACTTCACAGTGAAAAATTCTGGGGCGATACGGAAGGATGTATCATAAAATGGAAAAAATTGGATATAAGTTGTTGTTAAACACGTCTGTTTTAGCGGTATTAAGGCTATAAATGTCTTTTATTTTCTGTTCGAAACTTTTTAGTTTTTCAGCTCTCCAAAACACTAACTGAATATCAGAGTAAAACTAACAGAATGAGTTGGCATTAAATTTTCAAAATATTTATTTATAAATTACTTTTAACAAAAAGTTAATAATTTTTTTACCTGCACTCTTATAATTACATTAGAAATGCGTTACTTCTATTCCAGTCGAGAACCTACACCAAGAATGTATTTTGTTATGACATTTGTACTGATATTGCTTCTTTGATGTTCATTTCACTGGCAATATAATGACTTCGTTCAGTGCTCATTATTTTGAAAATATAACGCTTTCAACTAAATTAGGTATTCAACTTTAATGAGTGTTGGATTTTATTTTTTAGGAATTTCTCTCAATAATTCATTTCAAAATCTAGTAAACACTTCTAAAAAGGTTCCAGTACATTGAACGAGGACATTAATGAGCGCATTGAAAGTTCACAAGATTAAAATTTCATGTTATTGTTGAGTACCAAATTCAATTCATATAAAAAATAGTTTTACATATTATTTCAAATCAATGACGAGCAGAAATAATAAAGATCAGTTAGCGTGTTGTTCCATGGTAATTGTTTAATTTAAATCTTACAGTGAGTGTAATGGCCAACAAACTCACACTTATTTTAGACAACTTTTCTTCATTGTAAACGCATTGCTCAGAGAAATTAAAATCAATCAAAGATACAGGGTGAGCCAGAAAGGACGCCCCACTAAAAAATTTGTATAACTCAAAAACTATTCGAAATAGAACATAAAACTTCATGTCAAAACATTTATTAGGTTTATGAATTTTAATGAAAAATAACATTTAAGTGTGGAAAACGATCTCTGTTTAGTGACGCCCGTTTTCGCGACAGCACATTTCTAACCTTTTTTTTTTAAATTTTCTGTAACCTTCGTTAATGTGTTGCCGTTAATTCGCCTGATTTCCTCTTGAATGTTTCTCTTTAATTGAGCGATTGTGGTACGTTTATTAATGTACACGTTTCCCTTCAGGTATCCCCATAGATAAAAGTCGGGTATGGTTAGGTCCAGGAATCTAGGCGGCAGTTAACATCGCCATGCCGAGAGATCAATTTTTGCGGAAACAAGCTATTTAAAAGAATTATTGTTTCTCTCGCGGTGTGACTCGTGGCGCCATCTTGTTGATAGTAAATGTTTCTCAGATGTCTTGCTTCAAGTTGAGGTTCAAGGAAAGTACTGATCATAATTCGATATTTTCCTCCAGTGACAGTCACAGCATTACCCATACCGTTTTCGAGAAAATATGGCCCAATGATTTCATCAGCTATCACACTACACCAGACAATACTTTTCTGCGAATGCAAAGGCTTTTCAACAAATTGTTTAGGTTGTTGCTGCGCCCATATACAACAATTTTGTTTGCTCACATATCCTGAGAGATGAAAATGGGTCTCGTCGCTCATTATTAAATTTTTAAGGACATCAGTGTTATCTCTTATGATCGTCAACATTTCACAAGAAAATTTCGACATTGATGCATAGTCTGTATCATTTAATTGTTGGGTTACTTGCAATTTGTAAGGAAATAATTTAAGAGCTTTTTTCAAAAAATTTCTCAGCGATGATCTACTAATGTTCAGTTGTGTTGAACGTTTTCTTGTCGGGACTGTGCCATCCACATGAAGACTTGCGACATTCAATCAATGTTTATTTCATTTCGAATAGAGCGGTTTCGACCAAGTGGTTTATTGTTAGATAACAAACCAGTGCATTCAAATGTTTTTATCCATCTTCTCAGTGCTTTGCGATCAGCTTGAAGATCCATTCCAAAAGTAACTGTGAAAGCTCTCCGTGCTCTCACAAAAGACGATCCATTTTCATAAAATTGCTTGACGAAAGCGATCCGTGTTTCTTCAGAATGCAGTGTGAACAAATAAGGTCTAATATCCTTGCACTGTTAACTGTACACTGCTCCTTAGCTTGGAAGCCTGAATACGTGTACTGCTGTTGTCTACTTGGATGACATACATGAAGAAGTGACTAAAGGTAATTATTAGGTTGTTCAGAAAATACTGTAGTAAGTTGACAATGAACATTTGGAAGCAATTTTTGAATGAAACCCATTACGCGTTACCAGAAATGTGTCCTAGGAACTTCGTGTCTGTATTTTAACGGTGTCAGATCATGTGCCACAAATTGGTAAGATGAAAAATTCTAATAAATAAGTCATGCATAAGTTCAATGAAAATAAAAAGCTCAGCATTTTTACATGTGCTCAAGGCTCTCATTGCAAAACACCAATGATTCATTCCTTCAGCGCATAGTCATTTGAGACAAAAAGGAGATCATTTTCATAGTGTAAGTGATCAGATCAATGGCTTGATTTTGATTAGCCGCCCAAACATTTTCGAAAACAAAAGTTGTATCAGCAGAAAATTGATGCAACTGTTTGGTGATCTGCAATTGGTGTTGTTAATTACAGCTTTCTAGAAGCCAATCAGAGCATCACAGAAGAGGTTCACAGCAATCAACTCAAAAAAATGTATGCTCACTTGCAGAAAATGAGACCTGCACTAGTAAATCGGCGTAGCCCAATTCTACTTCACGAAAATATGCAGCCACATCTGGCCAAGATGGCGCTGCAAAAACTCAAAGACTTGGGACTCAATACTTTACCACATCCTCCTTATTCTCTGGGTCTTTCCTTCACGGCCTACCATTTTCACGGACTACGACCATGCATTCAGATACTCTTTTAAGCAACTAAGCTTTCAGATCTAAAACAAAAGTAGAATCTGCATTCAAGGATTTCCTTACATTAAAACCGATGAATTTTTATCAACGAGGCATTAATAAGCTGGTTGATCGAAAATAGGAATGCATGGCTGTTCAAGTATCATACTTTAACTAATTAAAACCTGCTTATGTAGTGTTAATTTTTTTAATGAATGAAAGTTCGTTCGTAAATCGGTTATTATTTTCCGAAAGAAAAACACTTGATAAAAGTTTCATTTGTGAACAAAAAATCAAACCATGATTTGGTTCTATTTCCATTGAGTTCGTGCCCTTTTATTTCAAAATTAACTTTATTTTCAGACATTATAATTTCAAATTCATGGAACTAGCAATGCGCTTCACTCATTATAGGAGAGAGAGATGGTATATGAAACACATTAAGAACGCATTTTACGTTTAATGTAACATATTTCTCTCAATTTAGAGAGGAATTGAGAGAAAAACTTCAGAGGTAAGCAACTCTGTCATTAAAAAGTTTTAAACTCCGTATTCTTTTCAAAGTTTGCAAGGAGAAACTTAACTAAGCCGCAAAATTTCGATGAACGAAAATTGTTTAGCGACTGAAACAAAGATATTTTAACACGTTCACAAAAGACTTTAACAAAATAGTTTTTGTAAACGTGATATCCCGATAAGATCTTTCTCGGAAGAAGTTCTACTAGCCCCGTTTTTATGAAACCAAAGAAAATCCAAAATCTGAGAGCGTGTCTGTCCCTTAGACATGGATGCAGAAAACTCTGAATGCCTCATCAATATTGGTATGACCTGAGCGGCCAGAGAGCCTCGCGCCTGGTTACACTTGCCACAAATTGTGGGACGGCTATGGGACATCCGTACAAAAAATTCACATGATATCCTTTGACATTGAAAAGAAAAGGGAAGAAGAAGTGCCACGATAATCTTCCTATCAGCTAGAAACTTTACGTTTACAACTGTACCCAATCAAACCTATGATACAAGCGTATTGAAATATGTTGCGAAGCTGCCATCATTACTTCTCTGATAACCATGCTTCCCAATTCCCGACATTCTCCTATGTATTCGGGTCAGGATTTTTGACCTTTGTCCTGGATACTCTTCCAGGGCAATTTGTGTGCGATGCCAGCAAAAGAACTGCTGCTTGCATGCGTTCTGCAGCGTCGGGACGAGATGAGCTATACGGAGATTGCGAGGGACCGGGATTTTATTACCATTGAAAATAAAGGGACAATCAGATATTCACTCCTGATACAAGAATGACCGTGGGGGAAGCAATTTTTTCTACCACGGGCAACGATTTTCTGAGAAATGAACTTGTTAAGACTTCAACGTAAGCAGACATAACAATTCAGTTGTTTTGCGAAACTACAGTGCTGTTGAGGTATACGAACATAAAATAGTCGAGCTGACCATTCTGAACAAATAGATTCAAAGGAAGCACGTATGGAGAAGTTAAAGTAATAGTAAAAACGTAATTTTCGCTCAATGATCACTTCCATTGTTTCAGCGCTAGCGCCTTATACAACAAGATAAGCTTTGTTAATTAGAGTTTCCGTGTTGCTCAGCGTTTTGCCACTTCGCTGCTAATGTAACAGATTTAATTATCTGGCCTTATTTTCAACCTTCTTAGAGCAGCGTAAATTCTACCTAAAAAGTCGTAAGAAATATATTTTCAGGAGACATTTTTTTCCAAGACAATTAATTCCACCAGGAAAATTCCGTGAGTGTGCCTCATGCGCAGTGATGTAGCGGTCTTTATTATCAACATTCTTTGTTAAATAATTCATGTTTATTTGACTTCACTAGGAGTTATTTAACCTTTGAGGTTTAATAGTTTTTCATTCCCATTCCTACTAAACAAAACATTTTTTGTATACTTAAAATAATGTATTTTCAGTAACAGCAGCTGAAGTTGAGTAAACCTGACATTTTTAAAGTTAACACTCTTGGTATTTTTTTCATATTTTTGTACAAGGACAATAAGTTGGACTTATAAATTGCTAAGCCAAGTTAGGATGCTTTTGGCACTACATGTGGTGTTAAATACTTTAATCCAGAGAACATAAGAAATTGTACTGAAAATAACGTATCATAGCGATTGTTTCATGTTGGGCTCTCTTTAGATTTACGGAGCTCATTTTTTTGCATCTCTTCGTCTGTCAGTGGCTGACACTTGAAAGAAAGCCTCTCAGTCTACGTCTGGGGCCGGATACAAATTTAGAGTCGGGCTATGCTTTTCAGGTCCTGAACCAGAAGCTAGTAACGATTTTCCCTTATATTTCCACTTCAGAAGACCAATACCTCTCTCAATCTCACGTGAATAATAGAACATTCGGCAAGATGTACTTTGTAAACGCGTGTTCTATATTTCACATATTGGCTGTGAAGATACTAGCTTATAACCATTAATCATCACACACTCGCAATAAATCGTTTATAATAAAAGTTTTTACTTATCTGCTTACGTGCCTTTACTAAACGCTGATCACGTCCATCACTTTGGAAAAAGGCTGCTAAAGAAATAATAGCTAGTTTCATTAACTCTTCCGCAACTCATCGAGAAACGTGGGAACTATGGTTTTATCCGACCATATATGTTCAAATGACCTTTTTTACGTCACAAATAGCAGGTTAAATTAGGTGTCAACAGTCTAATGACATAGAATCGTGGCAAACATGCTATATCAGATCGAAACGAGCAGGTAAGGACAGATCTCGAAGAATGCACTTTCTAAGATCTCAATTTAAAGATGATACTGGATCCCAACGACAATATGACGTTTACTGTCTCAACATAATATTAGAACACCAAGCAACAGATCTAGTCTGGTCAGAATTGGCCCACCAGGGACGGTAAAGTTAGGTCTTCAGTTCTAGTCCTAAAGTTCTTATGTTGAAAAATTGATCAGTTCTAGTTCTGAAGTAGTCCTTATCGAAGAGATAAGGACAGTTACTGAAGCTGAGAGGCAGCTGCTGCAGCTCCTGCAGTGCAACAGTCTAACAGCAGACCAGCGGCTTCCAATTAACTGTTGCAGGGAAGTCATAATATTTTGCTAGGCAGAAAATAAACCTCATTGAGCCTGCGCTGTTTTCTTCTTTCGCCGTTAATTGACTGCTCATCAAACACCATCACTCGTCAAAAAAAAACCTTCAATTGTCCTATTTTCCAAAACATGCGGTCATCGTTTCAAAAACATTGTCAGTTTAAAAACTTTGAGTGTTTATGAAATTTCCTATTCCATTTTTCAAGCCAAAACGACCTCAATACATTTCGTTTGCAGGTTCTTAGAATACAATGAGCAATTATTATCTCAGCATTAACCATAAGAAAAATTGTGTTCAATTTTTTTGAATAAGGTCAAGCATTTTTAAAGATTTTCAATTTTTTTCTGAGATGGAATCAAAGCTTTTAATTTCTATATGAGTTTCCAATATTTTTATAGTAACATGCATACTACTGAAAACTCAATGCCCGAAAGAAAACTGCAACCGAATTCTATTGAGATCATGTGTTATGGTTAAAAATTCTTGCATTAGTACACCCACTCTAAGCCCCTTGAAGTATTATTTTTAATATGGGGCTTGAGCTAAAAGTTCAACGTGATACTGAGGACGTAAATGTGCGAGACATGCCGAGTTTCGCAACTAAATTCACATGCCGTGTCTCTCTCCCTAAGCTGCCGAGATGAATGACTCAGCTAAGATGGTTTACATGGATGATCCGATTTGTGTTTGGCTACCTCTACCTAAAAGAAGGAAAGTTGTAATATGTATCAATTTTTTTACCGTAACATTTTTCTTAACACACACAGTACGCTGGTTCATATAAATGCGGTGGTTTATTTTTGTAAACACCTGAAGAGCGTGATGAGAGCGAGAACCATGAACCCTGGTGATGTAATACAGCATTGAGCCGTGAGAGCTCCACGAAGTAATGGAGATGGTCCACACCTAATGGAGATGGTCCACACCTAATGGAGATGGTCCACACCTAATGGAGATGGTCCACGGTCAGGATACTTGTTCAATAATTGATTTACCTCATTAGTCGATGACATAACCTTGAATAAATTTTCTTCCAGCCCCAGGGTGACCCACAAAAAAAAGGAAATTTCAGATTGAAATTTTTAATTTTACACACCATTTTACCATTTTATTTTACTTATCAATGAATTTTTAAAAAACGGGTTACGTAAATGTGTCCTAAATATATTTCATTAAATTTTAGGATACCGATATAATCAAACTTTCTAAGGGAAGTGATTGTTCTCTTCAAAAAAGAACATCCAACTTAGGGCTGAAAAAATGCCAAGAAATTGTAATAAAGTTCATTAGTTCGATAACTAGGAGTTAGTATATTGTTGTTTTCGCTGTCCTTAAATATATGTAAAACAAGTGTGTGAAATGCATAAAACAATCTAAAATTTCTTGGGTTTTGGTGGGGTAGTCTGTATTACTGAAATCTAAACTGCACTTGCAAGCGTTTCGTTGCAAATTACATCGTAAAACTGGTGGAAAATTCATACGACTGCTTGCAGCTGGTCTAAAACAGCTATAAAGTAACCGATTTTAGGAAGGAATGAGAATTCTGATCAACATTCATGACAAGTAGCCGTGGTACTGCCTTGGTTTTGTGTTGGCCAGCGGCCAGTGAGCCAGTGCTGGCAGACAGGCAGATGGCCACTCCTGAGACGAATTACCAGCTGCTTATGGGCCATCAGACGCTGCTGAAGCGGCGCTCTTCCAGCCAAACTTGTCTTTGGCAACTCATCGTGGCATTACGATGGCGTCATATTCTTTGCTCAAACGAAAACTAATCGCATTTGGCTGTTTTTTATCCCAGGGGGTGACTAGCTTTGGTTTTGTCCTGCAGACAAATGCGTTTTGGAAACTCATATGTACACGATGCGGCAACAGCACTTCTTTATTCTAAGAAAGGTCTTTTCAAAAACGGAAGTTATGTTGCCACACCGTGTATCAAAAGTGCGATGACAATGTACTGGGAATGTCTATTCGAACAAAAGCAACTAGCAAATAGTTTATGATGAAACGATAATACACAGTCCAACAGATTTTGCAAGCATGCTCTGACATGAACAACAATTCCTATTATTTAAACTTCGAACAATTCAACGTGACTATTTAGAAACCTAAAACATGGAAGAGTGTACAGTAAGTAAATTCAATCTAGTTGTATGGCCAGGTCGAGTACAACAAAGTTCAAAACTGAAAAGACGCGTAACTTGAGGAGGGAAGGGTGTCGAAGTTCCAAACTCCTTTTATAAAATTCTCACTTGTTTTTAAAGGATCACAAATTTTAATTAGCAAAAATTCCGAGCGTTCCCTGCTTTTTTGAGAGTAATAAGCCCGGACACCAAACTGTGGTGCTCAGGTGAGCGCTTTATTGCTCACTCAGGAGATAAAAAAGCGTTTTGCTGTCTCAAGTTGACCGAAATTAATATCCGAAAAATGTTGTGAGCCAAGTTTTTAAACTAAATTTTGAGAAACGGATGCAAAAGTGACGAATTAGATACTTGAGAAATGTTTCATATGAATTCGCCAATGATCTACATACATATATAATGGACAATGTATCTAAATCTCCCTCTCTCTCTCTCTCTGTATCTGTGTGTGTCCGTCCCATTACTTCCTATCTATTACTGAAGAAAAACTATTGAACTGAAATCAGAACTGGTACGTACGTATTATAAGCTTTGTATTGTGGATACCAAAGGTACCGGATCGCTATAAAATACTTCATTTTTTCCGTCATTAGCTTTCTCCTCTTACATGGCCATGTTATCGGTAGATAAGATACAGAATGAAAGTTCTGTATGTATTCATGGAAAATATTCAGGTTTTGATAGTACCACGGGTAAAACTGCAAAATGTATTTCATTTTATAGATCCTTAAGTTTATCACTTTTAAACCAAGAAATTTCAACGGGTACTATCTGGGTCATGTTATCAGTAGGTAAGATACAGAATAGAAGTTCTGTATATATTCATGAAAAGTATCCATTTAAAAGGTAAATTTTTAATAAATTTATTTTTATAATAATTACAAATTAGTCAAATCTGAATCGTGGAACTTCCACGGGAACTGTCTAGTTTTCTATAATTCTGAAACTTCTAAGTTGCTGCGAGTCCCATCAGTTGTTCGCAAGTCACTTTTTTTCGATACGAAGTTGCTAAATTTAATTAAAATATTATTGGCTTGCCTGTTATATGCTTCAGATGCAATTAAGAAACTGATTACATTACTCAGCAGTCTTCAGTCGATTTTTCAGTCCACGTGTTTGATTACTTGCAACTACAAAAGAAAATATTCGGAGGAAGTTGCGAAAAAATCACGAAGCTAGAGCTTATTTTTCTTAATTTGATTCTTATTCGCAACAATAAGCAGTTATCTGAAATGAACGAAATTATTTGACTCGGCATATATTTTTGTTCTTCCACCAACAGTTGTTGGTTACACGATCATGGAGTGTTAGATTTCACCCATGTTGTAAAGTGTTTTAGAAAATGTTTACCAAAGTCTGTACAGAATAAAACAAAAAGTTCACCGCGTAAAATACTGTAAGATGGTATCACACCTACGCAGATTAGTTCATGACGGTCAATTTGTACGGAAATGCAGCGTAATTTATAACTTCAAAGACGTGTGTAGGGCAGCGCATTTTATCAAGTCGGGCGAATAATAAACACTCAGCAAAGCAGTGAGCCGAGAATGGAGGAGATCTTCGAAACTTTAAGTACAAACTAGGAACTTGTGTTGAACCTTTATGGTGTCTGGAAATGAAAATTTATTCTCTTTGCCTTTATGAAATCGGAAGAAATAATGCAAAGGAAAACATCAATTTTGTGTGCGCACGTACCTTCGAGTGACTGGAATAAAATCCAAAATTATTGTTTTTTGGGATTAATATCATTACTCAGACACTACTACTCATATAAGAAAACATTTGATTCACGAAGCAGGGTATGTTTTTTCCCTATGCTTTTTTGCAGATTTCCCAACATGCAGAGCATTCCGATTTAAGTAAAGAAATTACGTGTAATGAAAAGAAATGGGAGCAAACTCAAAAATTCTCAAGCGATATGATTTCAGTGTATCTTAAGAAAAATTTCTTTACGCTTGCAAATAAAACCTCCTGTAGCATTAAAGTAGACGATGGATCTTCAATACAATGTTCATCTATGCTATTTATTACGTAAATAAGTCGCGTTTTGAAGTTGCGACTTGCTATAGAGCACAACTAGTTTAGTTTTCTGACGGCTACGGATCCATTTTTCTGCAAACCATTGTATTAATACACGTCTAATTGAAAATAAAATTATCGCACATGCTCATCATGAATAGATACGTCATAGAAAATTAATTACCTTAACTGTTCGGATGACTTTGTCGAGCTGTTGCCTTCGCCTTCCTCAAATATTGTGATGCATCTCTCCAAGGAGACTTTATAATCTATTTGATTGTCGATGAAACTTAAATTAATTTTCGCTTCATTTCCCTAGAGAGAAACTGTTCGCTTCTTTACTTAAACTTTTATTTGACGATGAACGAGAAACTTGTCGGAAAATATATTTAGTAAAATATTTACAACTTTGAGGAAAATATACTAAGAGTTCCAGCCTTGAACTTGAACTTGAGGGACATGTGTTTTAAATTAAGCATTTAGTGATTTCCATCCCTTATCATTTTCTATTCTCTTTTAGGGATTTAATTTCTTTCACAACGTATAAAAGAGCTGTTCGAATTGTCTTCCTGTACTCAAAACATGTTTTCAATTTTTTTCGTTTATAATACAGTATAGAACGCTTTAGTTAAGGGCCTCTCCAATAAACACGCCTGGCTGGAGGTCTGTTCAACGTACAACTAATTTCGCAAACGACCATAAAATGAAAGCCGTAAATTCTCCAATATGCGCCCATAAAGATGGCGGTCAGCGACATGACCCTCGATCGCCTCTGCAGAGCGAGACCACGTCCAATTTTGTGTTCAGCACATCACTAGCACACCACTAGCACATCACTAGCACATCACCAGCACATCACTAGCACATCACTAGCACATCATCAGTACATCATAAACAGCGTACAATCACATCCACAGGATATCGCTAGCACATCACTTGCACATCATCAGTACATCATTGGCACTTGGCTCACAACTTACAATGATGGCACTGGCACATCACAAGCATATCACTGTATACCATCACAAAATCAGCATAACACACCACTGGTATATTACTATCACATGACTAGCATACCACAACACACCACCTGCGCAACACAAGCACACCGTAGTTCATCACTAGCGCACGCTACAATAAGGAACCATTCAACCTAAACCAATCTCCCTTCCGAGCAGAACCACGCAGCTTCATAAGGCACTGCAGCTGCATGAGAATTATTAGTTCTAATATTCATCAAATGGCATAAAGAGAATAGCAAAATTCCTGCCTACGGCAACCAGAATGTCATGGGTCACAAGGACTTGATTTGATTGTCAAGGCCCACCACAGAGCAAGTGAAAGAGGATGGCCAATGAAACAGGGGGATACCTAATAATGGCAAATGGATTTTCCGTATATAGTCAATACACACTCCCAAGTTCTATCAGCAAAATCAAATTTTCTATGCCCACTCGAGTTCTTTATGTCCTGGATCTTTACGTTTAAGCAATATACCTCAAGACTTGGGCAAGAATAACGAAGATAGTTGAGTCAATAGTATAAAGTCAGCAAAAATATAAAGTTCGTTAGTATCGCCTGTGCTTGCTTAAACCTGTTGGTGTCTTGTCCTAAAGAATGCCATAGCTTCACAAGAACGTTGCCTCCTGTTACATGAGCAACCATTTAGGTTCGTTCAAGAGGTATGCTCCTCCCACTACCGTCGGACAAATGTACGAATGTACGTACATGATTGATGCCCTTACTTTAGACGGCATGGGACTTGGGTATGAACCAAAGAATGGGTCAAACTGCTCGTTTCTATTGCCCTATTCTATTTTATTCTAATACCCTTGCTGTTCGTGTCTTCACAGTTCTTTTTGGTTACTCTGAATCTAAATCCACGTGCGCTCTTAGCCTCTATCTCTCTTTCTCTCTCTCTCTCTCTCGTTGCTTGTCTATCTTAATGTGGCCTCATTTTGTCAGTGTTACGCTGTGAATGCCTGTTACTGTTATGTTGCGCTTTAGTTGTTACTTATTATTATATTATTTTGTTTCGGTAATTGATTGTTACTGTTGTTTTGTCCTTCAGTTGTTCCTTGTTATTTAAATGTTGTGCTTCGGTTGTTGGTTGTTACTGTTATGTTGTGATTCGGTAGTTGCATGTTACTGTTATGTTGTCCATCAGTTACTGCTTGTTTACATCAGGTCATCTGACTACCTGTAGGAGTATGAAGTCTGTGAAATTGTATTTGTGACTCTAGGTAGGACGCTGGTGTTGGAAAGAACGTGTAACAATTTTGCAAAATCGTTTTTTTCATAAATTAAGCTCGGTATGAGTTTCTCTTAAAATGTGATCTACGACAAATTTTTATCAAATCTATACACATCTCGTGACGTAGAGCAAAAGGTTCAAAAATTAAATGTTAAGTACTAATGTGTTATTAAAAACTAAAACATTTAAGGCATGTAGGGCCCAATAACAGCTCCAACTCGTAAACTTAGTTTAACTACAAGTCATAAGCAAACAGTACAATATTCATGCCTCTCTTTTGTTCTAAGCCATGGCAACATAGAGGTACTTCAATATAAAAACACTATAATAATATGATAGTAATAACATGTATTAACTATTCATTAAGAAAAATACTTAACAATTTTTTACGACTCTATGTACATTTTAATGTTTTCTGACAGCAAACTGAAGTGGGTTATTCGTCTGAGTTATATGGATGAATAACTTCATCCCACAGTTATATAGATGAACCTGGAACAGAGGGACAGCGTTAATAAACCGCGTAATCCAGTTCCTGTATACACAATAAAATGTATTTGTTCCATTAGGCTTGTGCATCTGCATTTCTGTACGTGTGAGTGTGCTTTACTGTGTTCATAATTATGATATATGAAAGTTTGCTCTATACGTGTGTGTTCTATGAATGTGTGTTTGTGTTGTATATTGTGTGTGTGGGACACTTATGTGTGTGAGCGCGTTAACTGAGAGTCTACGTTATTTTCTCATGTAAATTCTCTGGGTTGTTCATGGAGAGAAATTTTCGATTGTGTGCATGCGAAAGTATAGTCTGTTGACACTTTCAACTGGCCACTGGCGAAACAATGAATACAAAATATGAGAATTTCTAATTATTCACGAGTTAGTTACCATTAAAATGATATTTTGAGTACAATTTTTTTTTTAGAAAAAAATTAAAACACAATTCATTAATGTAGCAAACAAATATGTGGACAGTAGAAATCGCCTACAAATCTAGCCAGTAATTTTGATCAACATGGTCGTTATAGTCTTACGTGAAACATAGCAACAGCATAGTGAAATTCCTAATTGCTTATTGCTAACATTAAATCATCGCTGAAGGTGATTTCAAATTAGCTTAAGCCCGTTGCCTGCTACACAAGTTATGGCAACACAAGTTATAGCAACACAAGTTATGGCAACACAAGTTATGGCAACACAAGTTACGGCAACGCAAGTCCCGTAAATTACGGTGTTCGCTGAGCACAAAGTAATGAATCTCGGCATTATTTTGCTTAACGCACGACACAACTTCAGGCTGTGAGGCTAGGGACCAAATCTAATTTTTGTTTCGCTCCAAGCGCCTCGAAGGGCTCTAGCAAAACCTAATCTTTACATGAATCAAAAGTAAGCACGTTTACAGAAAAAAACAGGGTCTAAGCCATCACGTGGTTTAAGCCCAGCTTTTACCTCGTGACCAAGAGTTTGACCTTTCTAGAATAGAATATAATATGGTAACAGGAACTAGCCGTTTGGTCCATTCATGGGCCAATACCCAACTCTCATGTCGTCTAAGATAATTCATCAATCATGCACATCCACCTCAACCAAACGTAGATACTTCAATCACGTGTGTACACTTTAATGACTTACAAGCATTTTAGTCACGCAAACATACTGCAAATATGCAAACACACACCCAGAGTTATAGAATTAGTACTTTAGAGAATTGAGGGATTCCTTTTCCAAAATTGATCGGAACGATTTTCGAACGTTTCACATTGCCAGTAGAAACGATATTTTTAGGTAGCGGATTCCAGGTTCTGGTAATTTTGACTGGAAAGAAATTTAGTCTGTGATGTCTTATTATTAGTTTGTAACCGTTATTTCTGGTTGGCACATTAAAGTCTCGGTCAAAAAGCCCTTCTAGGGTAACATCGTTGAAGCCATTAGCCAGAACATAGATAATACGATCGACAATTTTTAGAAACTTAATTCATTGAGAAAAGCATTGTGTTCAAGACTCTCTCGGTGTTAGGGTGAATGGTTGACATTTTCGACGGAATGCTAAATGCAAGATCATTCGTAAATGTGAGCAAAGGAAAAATAACATAAGTAACGTACAGCTGGTGCATTTGCCTCCATATCATGCATACAAATTTCATTTGAGATCGATGAGATCTTAGTCGAACCTTTCACGGACCAAGTATTTTTGACGTCCTTCAAGTGCAATCAATATTAACCAGTGTTTCTGCCATTTTGAATTAACCATCGCTGCAGGTAGACTGTGTCCATATTAAGAATTGGTCAGCACTACTTAAAATACACAAAAAAAAAAGAATGGCACGAAATTTTCCATCATGTTACGGAAAGAATAAATGATTGCGACGGAAGGTAATTAGTAGTGTATCACTAGCTCACACTATATTGAACAATCCAACCACCGGAATCACCAGGCTTCATACGTAAGGCTACCCTCACACTCAGCAGTAGTGTGAGGGTACCCATCAGACATCAACAAAGGTAACAGCTACATTCCCGCCTCCGACTGGCGGGCTCCCGACACCATACATGAACATCACAAAATCAGGGTCAGACTCCGTCTCCACAACCGCTACATCAGCACTCGACCTCCGCTGGGACAAGTGTATACCTACACTTGTATATAACCTTGTATCTAGCCGCAGAAATCCCATATCTTAACATGCATTCGGATGTTGCTGAGCAACACTCGTTACGTCAAGATTTCAAGCACTCAACCGCTAAGACACGCTACGTATAGAACGCTCAAGAACTTCAACGCTCAAGCACCCAGCGTCTAGATAGAGCGAGAGTGATGGAGATAATAGAGTGAATGATGTATGGGATGCATGAAAATAAAGGTTGTAATTTTATCTGCGTTGGCCTAAACCTTTTTGGCATATTATCTTTTAGAACACCAGAGGACTCATTCGTTAGTGAATGAACATAAAACAATTGACGTGCCTGAAAATTTCTATTAGTGCTTCCGAGTTATTGCAGTCTTTGCAGGCCACTATGCATATTCAACATGTAACTGCCCCGGTGTTATATCTTAAGTTAATTTATGCTTTAAAAATTTATAAAATTCAAATTTCAGGTGTAAACTCGTATTTCATTTCTTGTAGTGGGGAAATACGACTTCTTGTTAGTGGTCTCATGGGTGACCTAATTTCGATAGACCCAGAATCAGCTTTCTTAAGTGGAGGAATGTTTAACCCTTTGGCGACGAAAAGGACCATACGGTTCTCTTTACGATCTTTTGGGAGAATTGTTCTAATAATTAAACAGTGAGCAATATGAGGTTACTACTAGGTTTAAACGCGACGGCATGTTACAGCGTCGTTCTTTTGGCTGCCTGGCTCTCAGCGTGCTTCATTGCATCAGTGTACAGACGGTCTTTGTGAGCTTAGACGTAGAAACTAGAAAAAGAAATTCGTCGCTAAAGGATTAAAGGTAGACAATTGATATTTCCTCCCTACAAAATATACAGTTGTGCTATAAAGTCACTTCCCTCATGCCCGCATGGTCGCAAGGTCATTAAACACGCTGAATAGAAATGCACAAGGCAAAGCTCAGAACAAATTTCTTACGTAGATATCCCATGCAAAGTAGAATTATTCTCAAGAGCAGCTACCTGCCGCAACTGAGCTCTTTTATGGGGCTGAAGGCAACGCCTCTCACATGTCCGGGGCCTCAATGACCTCATAAACTCAGCCCTCTTAAGTGAGACCGGACATTTAAGAAATCAATTGATTATGAAGATGCCTGATCGATTTCAGATTCTACTCGTGGAATGCGGGCTGGAAAAGCAAGAAGTGACCGCATGGTAAAGTTGATTGAAGACCATGACGGCCGTCACGCCAGACTGAAAGTCGAAGAGGGAAATGCTAAATGTCGCTGAAAGTCGAAGAGGGAAATGCTAAATGTCCTGACTTTGATACTTTTGAATTGGAAATAGTGGGAGTTAAGGAACACATTTGGGATTAGTGTGTATGTGTCTTGAATTATTTGTGAGTATACGATCACCAACCTTTTATTAGAGTAGGCTAGTCACACACTGCATTTCTAGACTGGATCCATTTATTTTTGAGAAAAAATACAAACTGAGAATATTGAAATGAAAAGTTTCAGAAGCAAAAACTTTACTGTTACAGGGCAAGATTATACAATCATAAAACAACTGTCAGATTTCCAGCTCAGTTTTCGTTTGGAAATTTGAACTATAGTATTTACAATCAGATTAGGTACAATTTACATTAAATTCGTGATAGGTAACGTTAGAAAAGAACTGATAAATTCATGATAATACAGACGCTAAAATAAATCAAAACACTGATTTAAATCTTAAACACAATCTAGAACTAACATTACCAGTGACCTATCTATGAGCAGCAACCTATGCATCTAGTGATTGGCAAGAGCATTTCTCATTACCCCTCCCTTCACCCCTCCCTTCATCCCTCCCTTCACCCCTCCCTTCATCCCTCCCTTCATCCCTCCCTTCATCCCTCCCTTCATCCCTCCCTTCATC
>VCRD01001494.1:8481-48097 GCA_006783055.1 Trinorchestia longiramus | reverse complement strand
CCTCTCACCCCTCCCTCACCCCTCCCCTCATTTCCCAGCTGAAGACCACCAGTATGCAAGGGACTCAGTCGCCTCGTCTGTCAACATCGCTATGAGTTTATAACTGCATTAATTATCCTTGCCCTGAATTTGCTTGATTTTAATTAGGAACAAAGGCTGGGCTTTGGACGCACAGGGCGAGCACTGAACTCAATTTGTGCGCTTGCTCAGTGGATCTTGTGGTGCGGCTGGACATTTCGACCAGCACGTCACCTTGTAGTTTGGAGCAGCACGTCATCTCGTGGTTTGGAGCAGCACGTCACCTCGTGGTTTGGAGCAGCACGTCACCTCGTGGTTTGGAGCAACACGTCACCTCGTGGTTTGGAGCAACACGTCATCTCGTGGTTTGGAGCAGCACGTCATCTCGTGGTTTGGAGCAACACGTCATCTCGTGGTTTGGAGCAACACGTCATCTCGTAGTTTGGAGCAATACATCACCTCGTGGTTTGGAGCAACACGTCACCTCGTGGTTTGGAGCAACACGTCACCTCGTGGTTTGGAGCAGCACGTCACCTGATGGTTGTAAGTCTAGTTCACGCAGCAGACTGGAAAACACGCGGTCGTTCATCTTGTCCATTTGCTAAAAATATTGAGGAGTTTTGTTGCCGCTATGTTCAAAAAAGGGACGGGAGACGAAATTATGGATGAATTTCTTCACCTCTTGCAAAATAATTATTTATCAAAGTTGGGCGAAAACATATTTATACGCATAATTCAATTCATGTGAAATTTTGGTTGCTCTATCAGTGTTCCGTTGGCAACTGCGGATTACAGTAAGGGTTAAAATCTCGTTCTATTTGGCACATTAAAATATTAAACGCCATTGTCATTTAAATCAAACATTAAAAGCCATTAGCATTCACGCTATAAACAGTTCCTCAGAAATAATTGCCTCAGGGGAAGTCGGAACTCTGTGTCACGTAAGAAATTCCTCCTGCTCAAGTCAGACACCCATGTATTGTGTGGTGCTATCTTGACATTCGCCCGATATTTCGCAAAATTCACTTTCTTGCTCCGTACATTAACCTAGGGGCACAGGCGTGTCTTTCCTCCAACGGAACTGGTGAGCAAACAGTACGGCAACATAACTTCCTTTTTCGCCTTACAAAATGTTATCAGAAAAGAAAGGAAATTATCCGGCCGCACTTTGTACAGTAGATCCAATGACTGCATAAGGGATGCCAGCGAGAGAGCATGAGTTCACTCAAAAATTTGAAAAAGTGGAATTATTTAATTTGACAAGTTTTCGCTAGGCGTCCAGAGTTTAGTTCGGAAAGAGCTAATCTACATTCAATGATGGCAAGAAAATTTGCGTGTTAAGAAGGACTTACACATTCTCCAGTCTTAATTAATTTCGAATTAGAATTGAAAAATGGAAAACTACTGTAAATCTGGCGAAAGTAATAACTACCACTAATGAAAAGATGGATGTTCTTAGTTGTAAAATTTTACGCTGACAAAAGTTTGTACATTGTAATAAAAATTAATTTGCTCAAAATGTAGTGATCGATCATGACATATAATTTCAAGGAATCACAGAGGAAAATCATTTTCTAAAGGAGATTTTAATTTTAAAGTCTTCGAAGTATAAAATACTGTAAAATTATCGTACACATTTATAAGTTAATAAAATTAAAATAGAATAAAGACCGAATGACATGTTTGTTATTTCCAAAATTTACATATGATGCAATTTTTTCAGTTTTGGGAATAACAAATTTTTCGTTCTTCATTCAACTTCGATTTTGTTAAACCTTCAAATGTGGCAGATTATTTTGCCGCTCTCAGCGCCTGTCTTGCGCCTCTACTCGTGGATGGATAGTCGTCTCGGTCACTACGTCCAAATTCGGAAATCAAGAAAAAAATCTTAACGAATGTTCGAATTCGGTGTTGTTATATTGTATTCCCTCTCTGCATGCATATAAATAACGTATAAATTATTCTTACATTTCATGTATAAACGTATAAATTATTCGTATAAACGTATAAACGTATAAATAACGTATAAATTATTCTTACATTTCATGTATCTCACCAACTAAGCTCTAGACATCATGTTCAACACGACTGAATGCAAAAATAACAAGATGAATTATAATTTTTGAAGAAATCCATGTTCTATACTAATTATTATAAAACAATTATTACTTTAATTGTTATTTATAATAATAGTTATTTTCCTATCAAGCGATACTGCGCTGCAATGTTCAAAGCGCATTGTTCAAAATGATGTTGTTTACGTATTTTTAAAAACAGACGGGATTTTTGGTTGTTTTGCATGAAAATTACCATTTGAGCTTACAGTAATGGAAGCTCAAATGATAATTTTCGTGCATAACTAATGTTTGTTCAAAATTCAGAAGGTTTTTAGCCTTTTAACACAAAGTGTTACGACTCACCAACACCAAAACGCTCTTATATAACAGTGTTTCTGCCAGTGCTGCTTCAGATCAGCAAGACTTAGTTCCAATTTTATGATCAAAAGACCAAGTATCTACAACACGAGTGTGTCGCTGCACCTCAGCTCGCCTTGTCCTACATAAACTTGGAAGAAAAGTTGAAGAGGAAGTTGTGGCCTTCCGCCCTGTTTGTATAGCGAGCAGCAGCTGCTGCAGCATAAACACCATCCAACGCATGAGGCAGCTGTAGCAGAAAGGCAAGCGCAGCACCACCACCACCACCACCAACAATTTCCGCCTTAAAGCCAGAATGGCTAGCACGTAGAACGATTTTTATTCTCATTGATATTTTAACATTCTGTCATGCTAACTCTGTAAACCTCTTAGAGGTAAAATTTATAGCTCTGTACAACCAAATTGTGTCAATCGCTGCATTGCTAACTTCTTTAGGGGAAAAAGCAGAGTCATCCTAGAAATAAATAACCCAAAGTGATACATCAGGCTTACTTATGTCACAATTGGATCTACACGAGTACAGTATACCTAATCTTCCTGTCATCCACTTCACACCTTATGGAGACGATATGGCAGTTACTTTCATTCACCTTAACGTAAACTTATCATTAGCCCATAATACCATAACTCTTTTCAATATATTCTACCCCCACGCACTTACTGGACAAAAATACCATGCAGAACATCCAACACTTCCATGCACTTCTGGTGCCATACAAAGAAGATAATCTCCAAATGCAGGCTTGGGCTGATCACACTCAGAGCTCTGACTAGGAATCTTTAGGAATATTATTTGTGTTTGTACGTATAATATTTGTTTTGTATTGTAGTGCGTTGTCCCAGGCGCGACAAATCTTAATTTCAGCACTCATATGCAGGGACTACACTCCATTGAAAACGCTGCTTTGCTAGTGATCGCAATAGACAAAACTCAACCCCTGTTGAGTTCAGTCAAACCAGGAAAATTAAATTCACTCCAAAATCAATTATGATATTTAGGGAACGCAGTTCCTCACATCACACAATACACAATGCTACCAGCCCTGGTGCCAGCGAACACAACGCTCCGCTCAGTTCGAGATAGATAGAAATTACCCCGAGCAAACTACAAACCTCCGAACGCATTCATACTAACATGGCTAGAAGAAATTACCCCAATACACCAATAAAAATTGATTACAACCACTACAATAAGCACGCACGAATATCGTTTAGATGCATCTCATTCTGATGTCTGCCCCAAATGTCACGACTAAAACACACTTTTTCAATAAGTGTTCGTATTTGACCAAAAAAACTACAACAGCATCACAAGTAGACATGAGCTTTTGTCAGATCTGGTAAAGTTGATCTTTCTGTGGTAGTGTGGGTCTTTGGACAAAATAGACTAAGGGAAATGCCGTTAAGGGAAACCTTACCAGCTTGAAAAATAGCTACCCCTGCATCACCACCAGCAGCAATAAAAAGCATCTACGTAGCAGAAAAAAAGCTTTAAGCTGTACTCTGAGAGTGCAACATTAACTGCAGCACCCTCAGCCTCAGCACACGGCACCAGCTTTAGCAATGAGACTAAGTCTTTACAAAGAGCACTAGCCTCAGCACACGGCTCCAGCTTTAGCAACGGGGCTAAGTCTTAACAAAGAGCACAAGCCTCAGCAAGATGCATCAGGAAGACGGTCGCAATATAGGAGCATGACGGTGCATCCACACGGCGCTGACAACAAACGCTACTGTCCAACGCTGCTCTGCTATGCCATTTAATTTAAAAACTACCCTGGGGATTTGTAGGGCCACTATCGTTTTACTGTTACGACACCACTATCAACCTTGATAATACAGATAAAGCAAATTAATGAATTCGGTGAACCAGTAACAAGAGTTTTTATTGGGTCACGAGTTGTGGCAGCAATTATTGCAACGCCAGCTTTGCAGGCTTGAGAATTAATTTTATCACTTTATTATTCAAACCATGGCCAACCTTTGAATAATGAAATGGGAAAATCCAGGTCTTTACTAAAGTAACAAAATAAATTAGTCGTTTATAATCATACAAATTATGTAGAATCAAAGTTAACTGCAGTAGAGGCATAAATTAATATTATCTTTGAATATATAACTAGACACTTCCCGTGGAAATTCTACGATTTAGATTTGACTTATTTAAAATTATTCTAAAGATGAATGTATTAAAGATTTGCTACGAAATATTGTGTTTTAAACAAATGTTTTTCATTAATGTACGTATACGGAACTTCCATTCTGTAACAGCTACCGAGAACATGGCCCAGAAAGTACCCGTTGAAATTCCTTGATCTAAAAATGATGAAATTAAGGATCCATGTATGAAATCTTATTGATGCCCGTCGTTATTTAAATCGATTATTTTGGTCTGAAACTAAGACTCGTCTACCTTCCTCTGAGACGTAATTTTGAAGTGTCATCGCAGAGTCAACGCAAATGTGCATCACAACCCTCTTGTACGTCTTAAAATCTCACACAGAAATCATGGAACTTCTGCAACGACGAAATTAACATCAAATAACTCCTCTGAATTTAAAATAAAAGATCTGTTGGTTTCGGTCGTCATGACATCTAATAATTACTGTGTGCCAAGTACGGAAACTCGAGCTGAACGAGGTTGTGGGTGCTGGACCCTCACGACTGAAACAGTGCATTAAGTTCAAAATTAAAACAAGTACTTCAATTTTTTCATGTTATCTAGGAGTTTTGAGTGTCCTTTATCTGATGTAAAACTTGAAATTGTTTAATTGTATGTATAATATTAGGTCAAATTGTCTGAACTGAATCGAGAGGCTGATACTAATATCGCTTAAGACGGTCGACCATCCTCGGCTGCAATGGCAGCTTCAATGCTGGGATCATGCCTACCAAACCTGTAGCGTTTTCTTTTGAAAATATGTATGTGGTGCATTCTCTGTGTGATGCATTTTGTATGTGATGCATTTTCTATGTGATGCATTTTCTATGTGATGCATTTTCTATACGGTGTATTTTTTCTGTGAAAAATTGTCTATGTTGTGCATTCTCTACGTTGTCATTTGCTAAGTCTTTGCAACAGACGCCTCCATTTTGAAGTACCGTTGCCATACTCATTACTTCTGTGCCCGGTGCTTAACTATCAACCCCTATTCAGTTCAGTAACTGAAGCTGAACGTGCAATCACGAATTACATTGAACGATCTTCTCAATGTCATGTATACAGTCGAATTAACCATGTAACAGAATCTCAATACAGATTTTTTACACAGCTGTGGCCATGGATTTGAAATGTTTTCATCACCTGTACATCATCTCAAGTTATATATAAGTTATCTAGCTACGTTTCATTCCGTATCGACTACTGCTATTCATACGAAATTAAAATATTCTTCCTCCTGCATTCACTCCCTCGATTCAAGTTCTAAATGTTATCACGAGCTACATACAATCCTGAAATAGATACACTGTATGAGGAAAACTTTCCCTCGTCCTGGGCATGAGCTTATCTATACGAGACTCCAAGTGGACGGTTCTTGTTTTTTTTCCTTGAAGTGTTTTTTCTCGGTTTCTGAGTAGTCCAGAAACCCGTCACGATAAACTCATTGCTGGTCAAAGAATGCCGTGCTTTTAAAAACACCCAAGCTTTGCAATGAAAACTTTTTCTTTCATGTAATTCATCTAGCGTTTTGGGCGTAAGCCAAAAAGTCCTAAAATTACCATGGTATTAAGGGCAGTCTTCAAATTTCGACTAAAGAGGTCTTCGTATACTCTGAGAGAGCAACAAAACCCTAACTTGAGGAATTATGATGAAATAAAAGCCATTTTAAAATCAAGGGCTGTTCAATTCCAGCGAGTTACAAGTGAACAGTGTTTTCATTTGTGACAGTTGTGATGAGGTGCTCAAAAGTGGCTTCTAAACGAGAATATTTCTTTTGTGAATGTGAAAAATTGATGGAAAGGGAATGCCTAGAGAATGCTTTTCTCGTGAATTTTAGCTGTACTTTCAGAAGCTTGCTTGGCACTCAGAGAATTATACTTGGCACTTGGCAGTAAGAGAATTAAAGTTGTTAAGAAGGCAAATGAGCAGCTAAAGACATTAGAGGTTACTTTCATGTTAAGATGACGCCTAAAAATTTCATTAACGTTAATAAGTTCATTATGTTGGAGCTAAAAGAACTCGCAAAAACAAGCAGTCCTCAGTTTTTTATTCGCTTGTTATGGCACTGATAGTTATGTTATTTACGGCCCTCATGTGAAATCTTTTTTGTCACTGCTGAAAATGCTATTTATGGTCCTGCTGTGAACGCTATTCATAATTCTACTGTAAATGGTATTTATAGCTAAATGGTAAGCCCTATCTGTGGTGCAGGGGTAAACGCCATGTCAGAAAGTCACCGTCAGAAAGACTATTCATGGCACAGATAGGAAGGGTATTTAAGATACTACTGTATACTATAAACGCTATTCAAAATACTGCTATAAAGGTTTTTTATTGCGCTGCTGAAAATGATATTTATCGTACTTTTGTAAAAACTCTTTGTAACACTGCTGTAAACGGTATTTGTGGCACTTTTGTGCCATAAATGCTGTAAATTCTAGACTAGAACAAGAGCTTTTAGCTTTCACTTAGCGTTAGATTTCACGTCTCATTGAATGGCTCAAATATAAAGAGCAGGTTTCTTGTAGATTTCCTATTATCATAAACACGCTAACATAGTAAAGACGCTCATAATGGTATTCCCACTGGATTTATCAGATATTATTTCATTGGTTACCCTCGTCTGCGTCAGGAGTCATTTTGAACAATGGAAACTGCAGTCGCACGACGGTATTGCTATCCACAAGTCCACCCTAAGTCTGAAGTATTAATAAACACTTCCCCTGAATATAATCTAGTATCTGTGGGCCGCGTGATGAATAAAAGAGGACAAGAAGTGTGACACACTGGGTATAAGCCTAGTGAATATTACTCATGTGACACACTGGGTATAAGCCTAGTGAATATTACTCATGTGACACACTGGGTATAAGCCTTGTGAATATTACTCATGTGACACACTGGGTATAAGCCTAGTGAATATTACTCATGTGACACACTGGGTATAAGCCTAGTGAATATTACTCATGCGACACACTGGGTATAAGCCTAGTGAATGTTACTCATGTGACACACTGGGTATAAGCCTAGTGAATAGTACTCATGTGACACACTAGGTATAAGCCTAGTGAATATTACTCATGTGACACACTGGATATAAGTTTTATGGATATTGTATTGATGATAAATCTAGAAATTAACACACATGTGCTCCAACGAAGCAATCATCTATAAATTAAGCAGACAGTGTACCCCCAGACTTACTGAATAAATTATCTATATATTAATACGCTTACGACTATCGTACCTGTGCGTTACACCCTTCATTGCAGTATCTATTATACGGTTGGGGTCGGGTCACGTTACATTACGTTACTTTGGGTTGGGAATTTTGTGAATGTTTTGATTTTAGAATTTTTTCCCATTTTTTAATTTTTTAAATGGTTTAAATTTTTATATTTTTTAAATTACTTTTTAATGTTTTTCATTTCTTAAATTTTTAAATGGTTAAATTTTTTGAACTTTTCAAATTTTGAGTTTTTTGAATATTTTAGTTTATGTTCATTGATTTTGTTTTAATTTTTTAAATTGCTTAAAATTTTTCCTTTTTCTCGTTTTTGAATATTTTGAATTTATTGAATTTTTAAATTTTTTAAATTTTTAATGTTTTGTCAATTATTTGAATTTTTGAAATTTTTTGAATTTTTTTAAATTTTTGAATTTTTTAAATCTTAAAAAGTGTTGCTAGCGTATCAGTGATACCGACAATACCTTACTTATGTGCGAACCTGTACTATGCGGCCCCATGAAATTGCGTATTTTTGAACGTAGCCCTTGCACTGAAAAGTTTGCCCACCCCTGATCTAAAACAACGGAGCAGAGAATAAGAGAACAAAGAGAAGCAGCAAGAGAGCGACAGAGAAGGAGCCGACAGCGCTTACGAGAAGACGAAAGGCAAGCAACTCGTGATAGAAGCAGACTACGAATGCAACAGAGAAGGATGAATATGAGTCAGGAGGAGCGAGAATTGCATCTTCAAATCATGAGAAATAAAGATCAAGAAAGCCCAAATGATATGAATGATGTGGAGAGACAGCAATTTCTAGAGAACATGAGAAACAGAGACCAAGAAAGACAAAATGTCTTTAATTTATTCACTACCTGTAAAATCATGCTACTGAACTAACCGCGAATTATTCGCGGGTTCTGCTAGTTACAAGAAATAGAAGATGAGACTTACCACTCATCCATTACGCGCCAAAAATCTCTCACGCATTTCTTGGTTCACAAAAAGCGAAATGAATGATACAGCATGAAATGTATTTCCATTTTCTACATGTACACCTAATGGAATTTTGATTCATTTTGTTTACAGTTGTCAACATGAATTGGACGGTCGCGTGTCGAGCATTTTCGTTTCTTACTCTATTTTGCTTTAATTAAACGTACAAATGCGTTCGGTCATTTTGCCCACCCTGTAGTGTTAACAATCCTGTTCAGAATATAAGGTTGCAGTGTTAAAATAGCTACGCTCTGCAGTTATCAATAGAGGTATGATCAAAATGGCTGACTCGTTATAAACTGATTTTGATCACCGTATTCTGTAATTATTTTATTTTCATGCATGGAAGTCATCTCTGAATTGCATAGTTGAAAGTTAAAATTAATGGCGCACACTTTCATCATTTTCCATCACTAAATTATGATACTACTCTTGTGGTGTAATGTGATTGAGATGCACCATGAGAATATCGTAAAAGGTTCGTAGCAGAACAGTGTGGAAGCCTGATGAGTTTTAGTAAAAACCCGTTGTATTTCCGTGCCTAATGCTGATCTCTGAAAACTTCTATACGAGGGCTTGTTTTTTCCGTTTCTCTTGATAATCATTAAAAACTTTTAAGAACCAAAAAACGAGGCAAATTTTTGGATGGCGGATTTGTACCTTTTCAGCACTGCTTTCTTTATTAATAAGACAACGTACTTTTTTCATTGCGCTTTTTATTTTCGTTTCGTATACAATTTGCTGTGAGAAGTTAATTCCTGGGTACTAAGTTGTGTTGCATTATTGTTATTCTTTGTTCTTATCTTTTACCATTTGTTATTATCAGTTGTTTCCCTTGTTTTCCTTGCCGTCCTCAGTCGCGTTGATGCGTCTTTGTACAAGCAGGTATTTTTTCAAACGCAAACAACGCGACCGCTGGTAATAAAACTGGGTCATCCTCCTTAGAACGGATCCATTTAAAAAGATGAGAAGGAAATAACTTGAATCAAAAAAGTCGCCTTACTCTCAAGAGACTAACACTTTGAACTATTTTAAGGCAATTATTTAATAAAGGTACGTGTATTTTGTATTGCATGAATCGTGACTAGAATTCCGTTTTTATACTACAAGATTAAGCTCTGTGCTTTTTATGCACAGTCATGAGTCCTTTTCAACTATTGTCTCTGCGAAATAAAACTCAAGCCTTTGTGAAATACCTTTGATAAAACCGTTGTGATCAGAGCAGCAAGTGATTTTTTCCCGTGTCATTGAGTATATCTATGACAAAGCTCCTACCAATTCAACTGATTAAAAAACACGAAAAGAACCTTTTTCGAAAGGAAAATGAGATTATTTTAAAATCAAAAGGCTTCTTGGCTCACTGCAAAGAAGCTCTTCTTGATTTCTTTGCTCTTTGTTTTCATCAAACTGACAGGTTAGAGCTCGCGCTGACCTGAATGTTGGAATTTCAAGATTCCTTATTTTTTCCTGGAGTCGGAGAGGAAAGAGCGAGGGTTGTGTGTGTGTGAAGGAATGAGAATAGTTCTATGGGAACATGCCGAAAAATCATCATGGAGGATTTATTGTACGAAAGCACAGTGAAACAGTTAAGAATTTAAGTCCGATGCTTTGTATGTATGTACATGAACAGTACAAAGGAAATTTTAAATTTCTGCTTCGTCATTTTTTGCCTTCGAGACGACAGAATGCTCTCAATTTCCAAGTGGTTGTTCATGCCCTCACATCACGAGTTCATGCCTCCACATCACGAGTTCATGCCCTCACATCACGAGTTCATGCCCTCACATCACGAGTTCATGCCTTCACATCCCGAGTTCATGCCCTCACATCACGAGATCATGCCCTCACATCACGAGTTCATGCCCTCACATCACGAGTTCATGCCCTCACATCACGAGTTCATACACTCATATAACGATCGTGTTCGTTGGAAGAAAAATATATTTTGTTCGCGTGTGTGATTTCATTTATGCGTGTATCATTCACTCATAAATCTATGCACCTTAATCTACAGAAAATAAGACTCATTTAATGGATCTGAATTAAGTAGCGTTGCTGTTTATACCCCAATTCGGTTGCTAGTTCTCGATTTCTCTTGTATTCATCACTCTCAGGCAGAGAGTTCAAACTTTAACAGCTGTCTCGTTCGCTGAAAATAATGTAAAACCAGGTTTTTCATAAAGTCTCTTCTTCTAACTGTGCAAAATTTCATTCTGAGAAGTATGTTCAACACGGCTGTAAAAGTTTATGATGCATTGAGAAAGACTGGTCAATAATAGAATGCTTTATTTGAAAGTCTGTTCGACTCATGACTTGATGCAGACGACTGAAAAACTTTGACTGTTCAGTTGATACCGACCATGGCTACGAAAGACATTTATGTTTCAAACTTTCATCATTTATTCTTCAGTTTGGGGGAAAACTATCTCAAATCAATGTATTTCAAATGTATACCTAAATATACCTTCTTGCATGGTTTAGAGAATTAAAACATACTCTTTATACATTGTACCACTCCAATTCATAGTCGTAGTTTTCATATCAGTTTTTAAAAGTGTCGCCATGTTGTGCAGAAGTACTGTATCTCCATTTAATTCTCGCTAGGCTACTAATCTTGCACAAGTAGTTCAATTTCGTAACGTAAGAGCTGCTGTTTTGGCTCTTTCAACGCTCGCAAGTCCTGCTATTTACGAGCTCCTCCTATTTAGAGATAACAGACCTGGACGCCTAGCTCCTCTTTCTCTTTATGACCCTCGGCGTGAGCACCAAAGGAGTTACAGTGATGCCAGGGGGCGGTGCCCCAGAATCATTTTCTCGGGCTTGTAAGAGGAAATCCTCCGTGGCTTCAAACAAATTGAACACATTCTCAGATAGCACTCATCCCCGCAGCCAATTTTCTGAAGTGGTTCCAGCATCGGTGTTTTCAGAGGACATCTCCTTAGAGCCTCGTGAGCTCAGTGAGCGATGAAAAAACCAATGTAACTTCAGAGGCCTTAACACGTTGTGCTGGCTCCAAAAATCAACGTGGGCTCTAAGCAGCATATTTACTGCAGGTGAAACAGCGACCTCGGTTCTGAGTAATAAAGTTGAGAAGGTGAGAAGCTTATCATCTCCTCTTTGACTCATGCTGGCCTTCAAAATTACATTCTGATAAATAAATGGTGTTCTCTACCTCAGTATAGGACACTTGCTCACTTTTTAAGATTAGGAGGAAACAATAACAAGGTTTTTATGCTATGAAGAAAAGAAAATCTGTTTTCAAAAAGAAAAATTTTAAGCGAAAATGTGAAGATCTTCTGAAGCTTTTAACACATGTTGACTCCTGTGTGTTTTGAATGTTCATTGATGTCTAGCACCATATAGAAAATGAAATTTATGCTTCTTTAAAACCTTCACACGACTCAGTTAAGTTCTTGGTCTCTTATCTTAAGACATTGACTAACAGTTAGTGATCTGAGTGTAAATTTTGTATTTAGCTTTAATGTCACTATTTTGAAGAGCTTTATGAGACACACTTCTCACGCAAAGCAGCTGTATACGCGTACGCAAGAACATGTAGCACGTGTATACGAGAACACGTAGCACGTATATACGAGAACATATAACACGTGTATATGAGAACACGTAGCACGTGTATACGAGAACACGTAGCACGTGTACTTTCATCTTCGTGTTCATCCCAGCGAACACTGATCATTATGTCAATTATATATGGTCAGTTTCATAGGAATTTACTAATCTCAAAATACTCATATCTTTCCTGATAGCAATGCGTGGCACACCTGCGCCATTTATTATCATTCAGAAAATTAGATCAATAAACATTATTGTTATATATGCTAATATCCTTCACAACATAAAATAATGTCACCGAGCAGAAATATGGTTGCACTAATATTTATTTCATTACGTGGGGACGGGCAAACTCCGGAGCACACTAATGGAATAGCTATTTTTTCTAGGTCTTCGCTTCATTGGAACGAGATCACATGAATACACGCAAGTGATGCGGAAAGAAGGCTGAAAACCTGCCCTTGTTTAAAACTAATTTTGATTTCATTGGAATTTTGGGTCCGACAGTTCCCATGTGCAGATTATTTCCTCATTGTTCCCTCGCTGGAGAAAAGTGAAGATAATTCCATCGCTCTTAATTACCAGTCAAGATATACAAACACCCAAAGAAGAACCATGCATTGTTGATAAAAATGCTACAGCTTTTTTTAGCGTTTATTTAATTATTAATTTATATGGGCTCATAATTTAGACAAAAAATCCTTTTACAGTCTTCTCCTACTAAATTAAACTCCAATGTTGGCGCTGACAGCAAATCAACAGCAGGAGTTTAAACGTAGACCATTTACCTCGCTGTACAGGCAACAGACCCTGTAGGTGGCAGACAACTCAATGCTGTTATCAAACTCTTCATGAAGCAGACATTGTTTTTAGTAGACCATGCTCCTAACAATGCACACAATCCACCATTTACGTAGTCTACCATACACATAGCAGACTATTTAAGCGATGAATTATATGTAAAACAAATAAAGCAGACCGTATGTATTTGTAGCGCACTGCGTATGTGCATAGCCGATGAAGCATGTAGCAGACAGTGTACCAAACAAACCAGCTAGAAAAACCTTGGAAAACCTAAGACCATAAAACCTCAATATTTACAAATATTTACTGTCATAACACAGGCACGGTAGTGGATATTGTCACCGTAACTTGTACGTGTGTACGGGCCTCTACTTGATTCAGTTACAGTACGCGCTTGAGTTCGTACGCATGCCAGTTCACATTCTTCGAACTCCTCCCTGAAAGTTGTACCATTATTTGTACGTTAATGGAAAGATGTTTCTCCGAGACGCTTGACTTGCGATACACTCACATGCTCTGGCAAAATTTACTTCAAATTAGCATATTCTTTCTTTAAATTCTGAAATTTGTTACAGTGTAGCTCGAGGTTTTACATTTTCCAGCAAGCGCCGAAGAAAATTGTGCGTTGTGAGTAGCAGCCCTGATGAACGAGCTGATCGTGCTGAGCGCTGGGGATTAGAGGGGAGGTATTTTTCCCCAGACTGCTGTGTCTGGACACACGCAGGAATAAGGAAGAAAATAACGCACTCATGGCTTGTACTAAGACAGTCTGAGGTGCTGGATCACAAGCATATGGTTAGTTTTATTGTCTAAATGCCAAGAAATTATCGAAGTAAAATGTTTCTTGGTTTGTTAACTATAAAGTATCGTTGAAGGATTATTTAATATTCTGTGGTATTGGATTGTAAAAATAGGACACGTTTCAGTATTTCATACACAGTGGAACTCACGTACAGTGCAGTAAAATGCCATACACATTTGTTGGTTTAATAAAATCGAAATAGAGTAAAGAACGAAAATGTGTCTTTGCTTTGCTTTTTTGTTTGTTTGTAAGCACATTTTTCGTTTTGTAATCTATATCAATTTTATTTAACTTACAAATGTGTCTGACCATTTTCTCACACCCTGTACATTTTGAAATGGTTTGCTGAAAGTTTCGTAGTTTAAAGCATTGTACTTGCTTCGTATGAACTCTTAAAATGAGGACACATTCAGACACAGCTGATTTGAATACGCTTCATCTTGTACTTCAAATAAAATTTTGAGTTGCTATAAGATACAAGAGTCAATATAAATATGCCACGTACTTTTATTTTACTGGGATTACATTATACTTCATATGCCTCTGTGCATCAAAGTCTGTAGATGTTGAATTCAGTATTTATTGATATGCGGAATGTGCAACTTATACATGCAGAACTTTCCTTGCAGTAAAGTCGGGCATATTTTTGAAATTTTCAGGAAAAAAATTTCCTAAATGCGCAAGTAAGGCTAAAAATCATTGTTTTCCAATAAAAAGTTCACGTGTGCTTGAATGAAATCATTTAACGTTCTCTCTCTGCACTGAAATTTTCTTTAACGTTATCAAACTTCTTTTAAGTGAGAACTTACCATTTCAACCACATTTTCAGTGCAGCTAAAATTCGAAGTCATCGTTGCTGAGATCTGCAAAATTTGTGAAAGACCGGGATGCAGAGACGCAAATTTTGATTGGTTTATGAATAGAGAAAAATCAAAGCTTCGACTTTCGAATGAATCTGGTTTTTATCTTCGCTCAATTTCCTATCTTACAGGTAAAAATAGTTCTAAGACATAAAATGCACTATGCAATTAACACTTTTTGAGTTGATTAGTTATCACCGCTTATAATAATATACTTATCGTAAACATCACGGTTTTTATTGCTTTGAAGCCAGAAAAAGTAATTTAGGAAAAAATTCCCCAGAAATTACGGTCTTTCATCGGGGAGGGACATTTAATGAAATTTCAACGGAATAATCAAATAAGTCCCCTTTGATGTTTATAATTAGAGTTGATAGAATCATAGTCGAGAGGGGAGTTCTAATTAAAAAAGTGAACGTCATGAAGATTTATTTTTGAAATCTTAATTAAGAGAAGAAATTTTTTTTTCCAATATCGACTATCATTGAGCTGTTGTTAATAAAAGTAATGGCATAATAAGAATTTACTTACAACTTTTCAAGCTAATTGTGCGCTGTTCGTCCATATTATCTCTTAAATGAAGATTTACGCTCAGTTGCAGCTGATGGGACAAATAATATATATGTCATGACATTTTTATAAGCAAATTAATGCATGCTGATGACAATGAGATTTTTTAAGACAAATATATTCGTAAACTTTTATTGATCACGTGGCTCCTGCTTTAGCAAAAGTCATACCAATGATTGGTTAAATCTTAAAGAAATTATTACAGCTCATTGAGACAAATTTAAAAACAAAAAATTTGATAGGCTACCTCATCTTATCTATATTTCTTTTATTTTACTTGAGGTTTTTAAGGATCATGAATGTCATGAATGAATGTCATTCATAAAAAATATGCCCATAGGAAAAACACAACCAGTTGTCTACACTTTTACATAATCTTTTGCTTTAGTTTGCCACAGGTACACACTGGAGACTCTGCAGGGATGTCCGAATTTACGTCCCCTGGACTGAATTATTTGTCACAATCGTACCGTCCGTTGCACTGCCCACAGCATAGAAAATATTTCTCATTGAAAATAAATGTCACCGCGCATAATTTACAAAAAATATTATAGAAGTAGTGTCTTCCTCAAAGCTATAAGAATCCCTTAGCGTTGTCCTGCCTTCCGTCATCTTTTGGCTCTACCTCCTCTGTTCACAAACCTCTTTTCGGCCCGCCTCCTCTGTCCTCTAGCCTCTTCCCTTCCCAGCCTCCTCTGTCCTCTGTCCTCTTCACTTCCCAGCCTCCTCTGTCCTCTTTACTTAACAGCCTCCTCTGTCCTCTTTACTTCACAGCCTCCTCTGTCCTCTAGCCTCTTCACTCCCCAGTCTCGTCTATTTTCAAGCATCCATCTTTCATTATCTCCTCTGCTCATGAGCCTCCTTCCTTCACACACCTCGACTCCGCGCCTCCTCGACGCCTCTTCTGCTTCACCGTGATTTGCACTTTCACGATCGACAGGACCAAGCGGCCGGAGATAAGCGTCCCTCGCTTTCTAAACAATGGAGTACTGGCCCAAAAGTCTCCAGAGGCACATCTCCGCAAGTCACCAACACCATCCCGAAACACCGATAAAAACTTTGCGTTCACTTTTGTGAGGCAGCTTTGTAGCGCTGCCTAGTTTCAGATAAGAAGAGCAGCACACACGTGCTTCCTTGTTATCCTGGTGTTTGTGACTTATGGCCTGGCTTTCCCATCAAAGTGTCAGTACTTGGTGAAAATTTTCGCCATTTTTCATCAATAAAAGCAGTTTGATTTCGTCGATATGACGCAGTTGTGTCTAACGGAGGTCTGTGAATTGAGGACGCTTGTGACGAATCAAATCAAGCATTTTGTGTTACACTTGGGAGACGAGTTTTGTAACGTTTCATTTTCATTGTATTGCGCAATTTATAATGAACGTCTATTTTTTTGTTCCTAAGCAAATAATTTAAGATGTTTGGTTGCTTAGCGTTTAAATTGAATTTTGGGGAACAAAGTTTAATCCAAGATTTATTTGTTCGTTTGCTTCGATTTTATGTGTTTTCAAATGTTCGCATTCACTTCAACTTACCAACAAAAAAGTTTGTGCTTAAACTGCAACCTAGTTCGGGCTTTTACTTCTATGATATTTTAGAAAACTATGGTAAATTCCTCAACAAGTTGTCAATGCTTACCAAAGTAGTTAATGGTTAAAATGCATTCCTTCGATTCCCTGAATTAAAATAAGCTATTCATTTTGAAAGGAACATCGTATTATGAATAAGATGTATTGGTTTTATTTCACTCTCCCATGCTTTAAACTGTAACTGACTTCCTTCAGTAGTTGTACGCGGTTATTACATAATAGTGATTTTCAGACCTTCATATTTATTCATAACTAAACGAACACTGTGAAACTGTACAAAATTGGAACAATTTACGATTTTTTGGTGGGTGGTTCAGAAAATTATTTCTAAGCATTAGAGCCTCCATTGCATCAATGTGATATCAAAAAATGGCATTCCGTGATTCATGAATACTAATTTTCTTTTGATGTTCGTTCACCGAATTTTAGCTCTCGTACTGAAGGAAACAAAGCGGCTAAAGAGCCTAATTCCCTCATTCAAATTTCAATCGCTGCACCAATTTTTCCTGAAAAATTATGTTCTCTTTGGTGAATGAGGAAATATCACAGAAATAGAATTGATTCATCAAATTCCTCTCGTCAGCCGCAGCAGTCAGCCAAGTTTCATCTGAAAAGGGAGCAGGTGAATGCAATCTTCGATAAGCCCACAAAAAATTGTTTTTCCAGTATAGGTCTAAGAACTTGCCGTCAAGGAAGCATCTTTTTACCTTTTTATTAGCTCAAGCTTTTCTCCTATTTCCTCTTGTGTTACTTACAGACTCATACTTTTGTTGCTGCTCAGAAATTTACTCAAGCATTCAGACGCAGGTGTGTGTATTTTGGTCGCTTAAGCTTTGGCTTGACACAACTGAAAATTCTTCAAAATAGATCTGGGTAACGGAATTTCCTAGAAATATCAGACACGCTTTTGTTGGAGAAAAGAGAAATTTCACTCTAAACAAACACTTTGGTCTCTTTATTTTTTTTTTCTTCAGACACATGACCGTTCGGGGGTAGCAGGACCGGATATTCCGAGCTTCCTGTCTTCAGCGGACGCCTTTTCTCTACGAGTTTACAGCTGCTGTCTAGCTGAGCACGGCGTTGTTGTCTCTGTGTGTGTGTGTGTGGAGAGAGAGGAGGGGATGGAGGAGAGTCGGAGAGCTTTGCGTTCGCTGTCAGTTGGCACGACAGCTCTGACAGACAGAGCAGCATGGCGTAGAACAAGCGGCTTCTCAAGCTCGTAGTGTTCCTTGACCCTCAACATATTTAAAGCTAAGGAAAATACTTCTCTGATGCTACACTGAACAACAATGCAAGTTACTGAAACATGGGATGTGTTTTGAAAGGTGTGGCAGTATTGATAGCCTATGTGCTGCGCAGAAAAACAGTGACAGCTCGAAAAGTTTGTAGGGTGCAGAATTTATACAGGTAAAGGAAAGGAAATGTCATCTGGTATGATACCGATTCAGTGAATCAGTTAAATCACAAAACTGAAACTGAATCACAAAAAACGCACAAAATTTGTTGGTTGTTAAGGTTAAAGATTCTCTCCAAGTATTACGAAATTAATTTATAGCAACATCATTTTATTTAGTAATGTAGACTCCTGCTTTCCCAAGTGATGAAAAACACTAAAAAATTCTACTAAGTGGCTACTCCGCAAAACACAAAATAGCTGTCTGTATCCTGGAGCTATTCTACGGCTCTAAAGAACCACTATTTATTGCGAAAATGATGATTAAGTGTCCTTTCTAGTTTGATAGATCGCTTAAACTCTTACGAAATAATTTCCCAATACATCTTTTGGATCATGACAGAAATCTCTAGGAGTACTACAAATTTCACTCCATAATTATTTTTTCCCAGTTTAATTCAATGCTCGTTTTTGGATAGGAAATACAAAAAAGACAGCCCCTGGCACAGCAGTACCACTGGACACTTGTCTCTGCCTCGGATTGTCCCGCTGTGCTTAAATCGAAGCACCTGTTTCGTACTCTCACCTTCATAACCTAAAAAAATACCAGGTAATTTTTTGGAACACCTCAAGCTTGTGGTACTCATCAATAACTCAGATCTAGCTTCCATGCTCAAATTCTGTGCGCGTCATTACAGCGTTAACACCTATTTCCGACGTTGAATGCTTTGTTACTAGTTATACTCAATAGTAAATAGCTTTTAACACTGAGCATTAAATTTATGATGTTAGAAATATTAAATGATGAATTTTCTTCATTTTCAAAGTTTGTTGAAGATTCGATGCTTAGTATAAAAAATGCACGTACTCATATACCAAATGCATTAGCAAATGACTATGAGAACTGCTGTGTGACGTCCTATGCTAACGGAGTGACAGAATAAACATAATGTAATAATTATGAAGACTGTAACTTTTTGTTTAGTTGTTATAATATTTTTGCAACTAGCAGTCACGTAACTAGTGAACTGATAACTGGTGAACTCATTAAACTGAAGGTATTAGAACTATTGGGCTAATTTTATTTCCAGCTCACTAATTATGCATGTCCAGGTTGCTATTCATTTCCAGGTCACTATTTGTTTCTGTATTTCCTGGTTACGATTTGTTATTGCATTTCGAGTTTATTATTTGTTATTGCCTTTCCAGGTTACTGTTTTTTTATTCAGTTCTATAAGCATCAAATTAGTAGCTAATGAGAGGAAATTCACATGAAACGTATCTTCCTCAGCGCAATTGTATAATGAAAACAAAGCAATGCTACGGGCTAAAGTAAACCAATGGGGGCAAAAATTGTGTACGTTGCTTTATGTCGGCTTCCAATGCAATAGGAACAAGAAGTATGTAAAAGTTACGTTTGAAAGACCACACAAAATTGAGCTAGGACTCGATAGTTGTTGTCGCCGTTCCCCAGCTCCTGTCAGCTCAGGCAGCCAGCATCGCGCAAGAAGCACGCCACCGTCACGGGGTCCTCCCAAAGTTGTGTTATGGTGTGTCTGTTGTGGTGTGTGTTGTGTTATGGTGTGTCTGTTGTGTTGTGGTGTGTGTTGTGTTGTGGTGTGTGTTGTGTTATGGTGTGTGTGTTGTGTTATGGTGTGTCTGTTGTGTTGTGGTGTGTGTTGTGTTGTGGTGTGTGTTGTGTTGTCGCCTCTGCACGGCCAGATCCCGGCAGTGCAGCAACACGTGTTTGGTGTCATGTGGAGAAACTTGACAGAGGGGACATATGTTCGTGGTTGCGAGGTCCAGTCTGTTTGTATGACTGAAGGTATGGTGGTGTCTGCATCTAAGTCTGGAAAGGCAGACTCTATCTGTTCTGTTTAGTGTTTCTTCAGTCTCTATAGTTAAACTTTGAAGTGTTCATTTCTCCTTCAGTAAGCAGCCTGCAGTGGGACTTCTAGAGTGCGATGAAATAGAGCCCACAGAACGGCTTCACACAGCTGGTCTACCAATCTAAACGCATAGAATCAGAATAGTTTATCTCGAGTATCAAAATCTTTTCCGTTAAAACTGCTTATTCATAATTTTCTTGCTTTAAACATAGCTTAATTTTAATTAGTTTGTCAATGCACGTACAAAATTATACACAAAATCCTTCAGTATCTTCCCTCAACCTTACTGTATTGCTTGTTACGAAATTCAAAGCAAAATAAAAAAATAATCAATTCCGTAATGGTGCATTTATGAAATTAATAGTCTACTTCTACACATTTTCACTTTCATTTTCAAAGTGAAAGGCCAATGAACCATTTCGTCCCTGAATTGAAAAATTTACGTATGGAATGGTTTCATTACAGAAATAGTTAGATTTACAAATCCAATTCTCCACGAAGTCATTTTTGTCGCAGAGACCCGCTGTGACTCGGTCACAAAATCCAGACCAAGTCTCGGCCACCCATTGAAATGTTCCTTCCGAAGTACAGTTACTCACCAGTTAGTGTATATATATACCCAGCGACTAATCAATCTCCGTGCAAAATTTCTTGGCCACCCAATTCCACGCAATGCGTCTTTTTCACCTCCGACAGTCCTTTTCCTTTTCACTTCATGTTTCTGGTACAATCTGTACCAAACTCTTCTTCAGCTCTTTCCTGGTGGCACCTACCACCACCCGTTAATCACCTCAGACGCGACCGAGAGTGACGCAGATAACAAAATTCACCAGCACTAGCGCTATTTTACGAAGTTAATCTATAAACGGACTTATCCAGAGGGATGCAATGAAACATAAATAAAGAATAAGTATATTTTGCTAAAATATATTTCCATCTTATTATGTGACGATCATACTCGTACATTAAATACACCGTAAAAAAATATTGACACATAATTCGTTTATGTATGTGACACATCGATGGAAGGGCAGTGTCCGTTGATGCAAAGAGGGAATATCCCTTATTCTTGAAGTGGCTCAAGACCCTGTCACATTTTAGTTTACTAGAACAAACAGTTTAACGCAGTCTAGTATATTATTATCACCCAAGCCGATACAAAGAAAAACGTGAGACAGGCAGCTTCGTGTAGGTGCGGGACACAGACTTGTCAAGTTAATCAGTCGGTTAACTTTCGTGCAGCACGCGTAGATTCTCCAACTTGGCAGGTGAACCTGCATGTCCAATCTTAATTAATTTATTCGTTTTAGAAGCATTGTGCTCACAGCTCACGGATATTATCTAGCATTGAAGTTACACAGGATGATGTTAAACCACTAGCACCGTCGGTATCTTTTACAATAAAAGGCACGAAAAGTTAACGACTTTGGGGAAACAAGCTCTGACGCAATGTCTGCCGTTCGAAAGCAGTACTGCCTGCCCCACTTACATCATTCCACTTCTTCAAGTGCATTGCATTACATTAACCCCTCATTGCATGAATTGTTCGAATGTGAGTTTTATGCTGATCTGGGAAGTTTCACAACAACTATGCTTCATTGGCTGATGTGTATGTAGCAGTGATGTAATACGCGCTTGATACATGATCAGCACATTCCTGATGTGGCACAAGCAGCTACCGCGCCTCAATAATTATTTAATATGATTTGGTATGGAAAATATGGATATGTGCCATATCTGTCACTTCATACAGTGAAGGACTAAATTAGGTTAAGTTCAGAGAGGTGTCATCACAATGGTTGTTCGAGCACGTTCCCCCAATGACAAAGGAAAATCAATGAACCCCAAAATTGAAGGTTACACTTACAGATACTTAAAGCTAAAAGTTGGAAAGAGATGGCCTGCATCGACCTAGAAGCAATTTCAAGGGAAAAGCTAAGGAGTGAGAACTAAAATTTTTCCAACTACTCAGCTAAGCAACTTTACGTGGAGGCATAGTGAACTCTGACAGCGAGGAATCAAAGAGATCCTCTGTGGAATGCAAGACCTGTGGGTCTACTGGAGAAGATCCATCATGAGAGCCTGCCTCTTTCCTCTCTGTGTGTGGAAATTTATACACCAAAGCTTGTATGAATGACGCAGGTCAGCTCCATTCATGGGACCACAATGCAAGCAGTGGTCTACCTTAACCCATAAGCGCCCACTGTCCTCATTTGAGGACAGGCTATAAAGAATAAATTAACCTTACCCCGAAGTTATTTCTCCACCGAACGAAACATTGCGTAAATTACCCCTTATATCTACACCTTTTTTATTCCCAACTTAGAACGAAACATTTAGAATATAGGGCTCAGGTGAATGATTTCTAATGGACTTGACCTACTATACATGGTATCATGGGAGCTAGTGTGTTAACGCACCACATGTTAGTGAGGATAAGTGTAGTTCATGAACAAGAGAGAAATGTGCACCTACGAATTACATATTTATATAAAAAAGATTACAAACGTACTTCTACAGCAGCATAAAAACACTGCATTCAAAACAACTACGTCTACATTTGTCCTTACTAAGTAAAGAATATAAAAAGCACCATTACTGAATTTGAGAAAAAATAATTGTGACTTTCGCGGTGGCTCGCCATAAAAAAAAGTTTTAACTACGCTACTAGCGACCACATACGTACACTAAAATTACCTTCAATCTACATAAATAAAATGCTGCAAGGACAAGCGGAAAAAGAACATGGCTGGAACAGGATCTGAAAACGAGATGGCGTAACTCACCCAGTCTCCTGCCCAAAAAAAACAATACACGGGGAAACAATGTGAAGTTCTGCGGAGAAGTAGTGAAATCCAGGATGTAGCAATTGAGTTATAGTGTGCACTTGACTCAGGTTCTATCAGTAGGAATAGGGTGGCGACTTTTGAAACTCCTCTTGTGCTACACTAACAGAGGTGAGAAGTAAAGACGTTTAGCATTCTCTCGTTGTGCTGCAGTAACAGGAAAAAAGTGTACAAGATCAACTAGGACACAGACGTGAATATCATTACGAAGAATCATTATTGAACCTGGACAATAATAGAGGCATCGTATCTCTACTAAAATTCTAAATTGGCACCATTTTATGCAAGAAATAATAATAGTAACATTACTACGTAACACGAGAATCCCATAAGCACTAGTACTCTATCATAATCATAGCACAATATTTAGAACGAGTAACAAAATAATGGATAATTGAGTGAACTAATGGCTGATACTAAACGCACGTTGGGTCAAAATAGTCATGAATAAAATATAAAGCATTAATTTTAAATCTGAATACAGAGAATATATATGCTCTAAGTACGCCATGAGTAACTCTAAGATCCTCAATTCTCCACACATACATTTCTGCTCTGATGAGATTCTTGAATTCGGCAAAATTAGACCCACGTGTGTGCATTGCCGTTTACAAAACCATCCTGAACATTAACGAACAAAAATGTAGTTCGCTAGGTTTGGCGCACGTCACATACAATACCCCAGCCACCTCCTCGACAGAAGCATCAGGTGAAGGGCCATCATTATTGCCTGATAATAATACGCAAAGATAATAGACCAAGACTGACGAACACGGCGTCAGCGGTGACAAAATGTTTCATTATGGGTGATCAAACGATGATAAAGCTTCAAACACATTGACTTACATTTTTTTCTGACGCCTATTTTTCCTTAACCGTAAAGGAGATGGTGCAAAAATTCAAATGGTATGAGAAATTTGTAAAATTTTAAATATTTTTAAATTTGTTCATTTCTTAGTCTCCTTATAGGCCTATCACACTTGGCATACGAAGAAACATTAGTATCGCTCGAATAAGTACATATGACGTGGCAATCGATTTGTTGACGGCATAAAGAGATCCCGTAAACTTCGACATGATCAATGTCAATAGTACAGAAAGTGTTTAGGGCTTTATGGTTACAATAACATCACAGTCAATGAAATAGACATTGGAATGATGAATCATATAGATGATTGTATTACCAGATAAAGACGCCTTTCGTGAATACAAAAAATCTTCCAACTCCTCTCAGAGCACCACCAAATGGCACCAGAAAGTAGCATGTGGATGAAATAGTATTTATTGTAATGGGTAATGGACACATGGGCCACAACCATTCATGACAGGATAAATATAATACATTAAGTATAATGTAGCATCCCAATACAAAGAAGACGTTCAACACAGCATTTCTAGCATACTACAAGCACTGGCCCACCACAGACTTCAAGCACAGGGATAGAATTTGAGATGCAGAGGCTGCTGAGGGCGCAGCAAGATCCTGTAGACCTGCCGAGGAGGCGTAGGAGGTGACTGTGATAGGCGGAATTTCTGCAGCAGGCGCAGCAAGAAACAAGTCATGTCGTGGGTTGCAAGTCGCCGACCTGGACGAAAATAAGCTCACTTACCACCACGTAAATGAATACATCAACCCTGTTGGTGATCATAACAAGCGAGACACAGTCCAATGAGACATAGCTCGTTTACTGTGTACCAGCACAAGTGCGAGTACCACCCAATCCACCCTAACAGGTGTACGCACACCGTCTCATAAAAGCACCCAGTACACCCAAACAAGCTCACATACCTCGTCTCACGGCGCCACCCAAACAAGCGCATGTACCCCGTCTCACGGCGCCACCCAAACAAGCGCATGTACCCCGTCTCATGACACCACCCAAACAAGCGCATGTACCTCGTCTCATGGCACCAGCCAAACAAGCGCATGTACCTCGTCTCATGACACCAGCCAAACAAGCGCATGTACCTCGTCTCATGACACCACCCAACTCACCCACACACGTTCGCACGCCAGTGCTGAAAGGCGTGTTGATGATGGGATGGAAGGCATCAGTCACACCGCCCCTTGGTGGTCGAGACCAACGCTCAAGCATCACGCGGAGAGGGTCAGGAAAGATGGTGGGGTCCCGCAGCCAGGGGTACAGATTCAGGTCTAAGCGAGTCTGCATGTCATCAAGCAATCCGAGATATATTATTATGCCTCGGTATGTCATAATTAAAGTCATAATTTCAGATTTAAAGAGTTGATATTTGTGGACGAACATCAATCAAAATTACGATAATAACGGGGCAATATTGAAAGTCAGCAAGAAATGCTTTAAAAATACTACAAATAGTGAATTATGCAAATAATGATGGTGAAAAGTTACGAGGTATGAGAATTTACCTGCTGTGGAAGCTCAAAAACCATCTTTATCGTGGAACACGGGCAAGAAGCACAGAGTTCACTTTTTAGTGCTGATGAAGGCTTAGCTGAACGTTGATTTTAGGTAATTGAAGTCTATCTCACGGTGAAAGCGATCTGATCTTTGGAAACTTTTCTTAGCACCGCCTTCCTTCATGTGTTTAAGTAAAATAGAAAAATAAATGATTACACCTAAAAATAGCATTTTCGAAAAAACACCACCTCAGCAAGTATCTGGATTAATTGTGCTTTACTTCCATTAGAAATTAATTTATTCGTCTTAGAAGCATTGTGCTCACGGGCCACGGTTATTATCTAGCATTGAAGTTACACAGAATTACGTTAAACCCCTAGTACCGCCTGTATCTTTTACAATAAAAGCACGAAAATTCAACGACTTTGGAAAACAAGTTCTTACACAATATCTGACGTTGGAAAGCAGTACTGCCTGCCCCACTTACATCACCAGACCAACAGTTTCCAATTAAAGAGAGGAAAGAATTACTCTAGAAAAACTGTGGTTCTGTTTTAGAGGAAACGATCTGAATTCAACGTCCTACCGAATGTATTTCTTCGTGAACAAGTGTTTTACAATGCTCACACTTCGACCGGAGTCATCTGTTCAGGTGCAGTACTAATGAATGGATGACAAGAACATTTACGATGCTAGCTGATAAAATAGTTGCCCAGGTTGCAAATTTTTCCGAATAATCATAGGGAAGACCCTACAACTGTGAAGTAAGAGAAAGAATAATCCTAACGCAAAAGAAAGCTTTTACACTCTTAAATTATTTTAAAAACGTCCTTTTTTTCAGTACGCTATCCATTAATGAGTTTAGGACTCGTTCTAAGGCCACAGGCGAAGAGCTGTAGCCTCGTGGATCTCCTGCAATGAACTAATTAAACTCAGAGAGAACACTGAACAAAGGCTTCATTTCAATCACCGCTGGCTTTTTCAGGTTCCAAGTGAAGTTTTACGTGTCGCCCACCTGTGGAACACTTAACCCATTAGCGCCCACTGTCCTCATTTGAGGACAGGCTATAAAGGCTAAATTAGCCTAACGCAGAAGTTATTTCTCCACCGAACGAAACATTGCATAAATTACCCCTTATATCTACACCTTTTTTATTCCCAACTTTAGAACGAAACATTTAAAACATAAGGCTAAAGTGAATGATTTCTAATGGACTTGACCTACTATACATAGTATGATGAAAGTTAATGGGTTAACTTCACTGCAAGTAGAGAACTGGCAACTTTTATAGTACTGTCAAATTGGCAGTCCTTCTTTGAGACCCTGGCTCACCCCGGCAGGAAGGTGATAGTTCTTGATGACCATGTCTTCCTTAACTAGTCTTTGCACGCTGTCACCAATTGGATATAATCTGCACAAAAAGAAAGTATCCAAGTCATCATCTGTAGGCAGAACGTCAATACATTATCGTTTATATTGCGGAAGCAATTGTTAACTAAGAACAGCTAGACCAATAGTTAAAGACGGTATAAGTAATTGTACCTCTTCATCCAAGAGCTTGAGATGAACATCGTGTGAATTTAACGCAACAGATGTTGGAGGTCGGTGAGGAACCTTGCCATTGTGAAATATCAAGAGGTCAGGTTCGAGGTAGAGGCTCTCACACGAGCGTTCTTGAAGAACCCCACGACTGCTACATGTCCTCACCTGTAAGCCCTTCACTGTCAACCTATTTCCCTTCTCCCATCCGCCCCCACCCGACCCTCCCCCACATCCCTGAGTGTCCCCCCGGATCACCCACTGAGCAAACAACTACAACAACAACAACAACAACAACAACAACAACAATCTATCGGCCTTCTTCAAGAAAGCATCAACAATCTACCGACTAATGCACGCAACCTATAGAATTGTACACACTATGCGAACCGTAACAGAAAGCTTCCATGATATAGGCAGATAAAACCCTATGACCTGCAGACCATAAAATCTGTTTGATGAAGACAAGTAATGACCTCACATGACCTGTTGACCTGAAGGCCTCTTTGAGGAAGGCAAGTAATACCCTCACATGACCTGCTGACCTGAGGGCCTCTTTGAGGAAGGCACTGAGCTTGTGGGCGTCGGCAAGATGGAGATGCGTAAGCGGCCCACCAGAACTGGGACACACACGCCACGCTTCCTCCCTCAGCTCCTCCTGCACCTCCGGAGACACCGCCAGCAGATGCAGGGCACCCAACAGTGAGGGTGCAGTCTGCCCACACACACGGATTCAGCTGACCCATTGAGGCTTGTGCTTACAGATTACGCCCTATTTTATAAAGTGTTTTTTATTGAGAAAAACTATCCCATTATCAATCAAACTCGAATACTTCAACCGAAATAACTCTCTACTAAGAGGTAACCTTATCAAGAACTACAGGGATGTAGGGTTTTGGAATTACGCTCAATTCCAATGCCGGCGTAGATTCTTCAATCTTGAAATAAAAAAAAGTTTGTAATCGTTCACATAAACTGCCTTTGAATTAGACTCTACACTTGGATGTCTAACTTCGATGCCCAATTTACCCAAGATTCCATAGCTCACGAATAAAGAGCTAAAGCAGAGCGTTAAAGGAGAAGACGAATTTAACGTCCAAAAGAAAGCATCAAAGAAGTTAGAAATTAACTGTGACGTAAGCATTAGAGGAAAACGATGAGAAGAAAAGGCACTAAGGATGATGCAAGTGTTGAAGGAAAGCAGTGAGAAGGAAGGGCACTAAGGATGATGCAAGTGTTGAAGGAAAGCAGTGAGATAGAAGGGCACTAAGGATGACGTAAGCGTTAGAAGAAAGTGATGAGGAGGAAGGCTATTTGTGACAGAAGAGCTTCAGGAAAGCGGTTACAAGGAAAGGGCACTAACGGTCACGTAAGCGTCGGTAAGAATAGACGAGATGATGGTGACGTAGTCCTCGGCACTGACGATGTTATCCCTCATCATGTGAAGCATCATGGAATCGTCTTCTGGCTTGTCCTGCTGTTGCTGACCTTCACTGGCCAGGACAGCAGCGCCCTTCGCAAACGCAGCAACTGTGCACATGTCGTGTAGAGACCTGCGCCATTTTCAGCTCGATTTAGGACATCAGGTTCTTAACATCAACAAAAAGCAGCAATGTTTCTGTCTGTATCCAGGCATGACACACTTCCGATGGTCAAGTGAACGGGAAAGCAAACTATGGAAACTGTGTGGTTTTATCCGTTTCATCAGAAGTTTCAAATGTTCATTCAAACGTCCGTTAAAAATTAGAACACAACTGCAAGCTCTCAAAATTCACAAGAAACGAGTCAAAGAGATAAGGGTAAGCTTGAGTCCTGCTCACTGAGCAGCTCAGTATTTGCTGTACAATATCAATCTAGAATTAACATGTTAGGGAAACTCACTGAAATGAGTATACACCCATTTAAATATTTCTATCCGAAAAAATTTATTGAAAGTACATAAATGATTTTCCTACAACTCGTAACTTATTTTTGTTCAATCGTTTCTTAAAGTTGAAACATCGATGATTTTACTAAAACTTAAAAAACAAAGAAAATATTAAAATAACGGATTCCACGGAAAAAACGGAAAGAAATTAACTGTTCCAGTTCCGGTGGTCTCCTTCACAGCCATGTAAGAGAAAAGAAGAGTACGCTGTTGTATAATTATTACTATAAAACATTTACGCATCTACCTGCAATATCAGTTCTGTGTAGTTCATTGAACATAAGGAAATAAATAAAACAGAAGATAGACAGCGCCTCAAAACTTACCCTACAATGTTGAGTTTATAAATGTTGTTCATAAATTACCTTCTGCTCCAAGTAATTCTCATACAATCACACACCAAATATTTAACGTTCTCTATTTACCAGTTACATATTTTTGTTACTCAATAACCCACACGCCAATTAAATACGTAAATTTGAAAAAAAGACACGAAATAACATTTTCCTAACATCTAGACGAAAGCCATAAAATATTCAAGTAAATACTGCTGAATCTGAGGAAATCAACTGGACATCAGGAAGAGAGCTAAGTCCCTAAGAAATATAAGCTAAGCCAGACTTGAACAACTAGCTCCTCTGAGGATATACAGCGGATTCCGTATTGTATGAAATATCTTAAAAGTAGTACGAAAAATTCTCACCCATAAAAGAAATCAATGAGTGACCAGAGCTCCTTCGACTTGGGGGTTGAGAATTTCTTGTACATCCCCGTTGACAGCCGTAACTTGGCAGATAACTGGCAATAAAACGGGTCTAATTTAGCACGTACGCAGAAAATACCCAGATCTTACTTGATGTATGAGAAACAATTCATTTCAGTAGTTTGTTTTCTTGCAGTGACTCTGCTGATACAGAATTGGTAAGAGAGGGTCAGGTGTTTTTCCACCAAAAATAAGGAACGTGTTTTCACATCAAAAATGGAATGAATGTGCCTTCACATCGAAAATAGGGAACGTGTCTTCATATCAAAAATGGAGGAGCATGTCTTCTTATCAAAATGAGGAGATGTAGCCTCTCATCAAAAATAGGGACCAAGCCAATTTTTTACCCCCTCCCCTCATTAAACAACAACAAGATCTAAAGCTCACTTCAAAAATGCGTCGGTTGGTGCGACTCATCACGGCTACAAAGTTGTCCTTCCCTTGCCTCTGTGGATCCAGCGAGCCCTGGCCTTCCCCCAACACGATCCTGTGTATTGCTGCAACACAGAGATACAATTGTAACACGAGATACAATTGCAACACAGGAATGCAATTTCAACGTATGGATATTATTGCCACATGGGGACACACAATATAGGGATACAACTGCTGCAACACGGTTCTCTTCATTGACACAGCTGCCACTCTAACATAGCACTACGAAGCTGCTTCATAAGGCTGATAATAATGCTGACGAGGTAAGAACTACGCAGTGAACAACCAGTGTTTCTTCTTGAAGATAAAAGGATAGACTCTGCTCATACTGAGCAACTAGTCTCATTGCAGCAGAAAACTGAGCCAACACACTGAGCTATCTGGAAGTGTAACCTAGAGGCGTAACCTAGAGGCGTAACCTGGAGGCATAACCTGGAGGCGTAACCTGGAGGCGTAACCTGGAGGCATAGCCTGGAGGCATAACCTAGAGGCATAGCCTAGAGGCATAACCTAGAGGCATAGCCTAGAGGCATAACCTAGAGGCATAACCTAGAGGTGTAACCTAGAGGTGTAACCTAGAGGTGTAACCTAGAGGTGTAACCTAGAGGTGTAACCTAGAGGTGTAACCTAGAGGTGTAACCTAGAGGTGTAACCTAGAGGTGTAACCTAGAGGTGTAACCTAGAGGTGTAACCTAGAGGTGTAACCTGGAGGTGTCACCTAGAGGTGTCACCTGAAGGTGTAACCTGGAGGTGTAACCTGGAGGTGTAACCTGGAGGTGTAACCTGGAGGCGTAACCTGGAGGCGTAACCTAGAGGTGTAACCTAGAGGTGTAACCTAGAGGTGTAACCTAGAGGTGTAACCTAGAGGTGTAACCTAGATGTATAACCTAGAGGTGTAACCTAGAGGTGCAACCTAGATGTAAAACCTAGAGGTGTAACCTAGAGGTATAACCTAGAGGTGTAACTTAGAGATATAACTCGACGATCATATTCGGGTGCTCTAGCAGATGACCAACAGCAGTGATACGTGGAATCTTACAATTCCATTAATATTATTATTCTATCTTCCTTCAACAGGTGATAATGAACGCATCGTGATCGATTCTACAACCTCGAAGTAATACTGAATATTACGAACACGATGAGATGATCCCATCCACTCGAAAGCTCCACTAACTCTTCCAGGCTCATACTCTTGATGAATAGAAATGTGTTCAAAATTCATACATGCTCAAAAATTCATAGATTCATAGTGACATTTCCTAACATTTATGATGGTGGTACAAATTTTGAGATGCTGAGCAGCGCAGGAACTTAATTTTAAAACGTGGTATACTTTCTGTACCACCAACTATTAAACATGACATTTTCGTACGTATGAAATGTGTACCACCACACTTGAAAGGGTTAACCTGGAATCGCAGCACATGAACCCTTCGTTCCAGACATTGATAAATACCTACGTAAAAACCAATCACAACGAGCTTTGACTTGAAGCCCACAATAACTACTAGCAGTGCTGGCAAAACTGACTCAGGCAAAATATTTTAAGGCCCTATCACAGTGCTGGACTGACAGCTACTGAAGGGAACATTCACCCAATGGAAGCTGAACTCATGAAAGCAAGTCCATTAATACGCACGAGCTCCCAACATTATGAAATATTGAAGAGAAAACTAATACTTTACACTAACTCAGAACCCAACCACCACATGCGGGCACCTATCAATTCTAGAAAATACTATGGTGCCACGCGCCAAATCGCTTTCAATTTTGAAAGAAAATACAGTACGAGACACTAAAGGTGTCTCCTAGTAAATTCTGTATGAAAGGACTATCTAGTGTATGTTCGAAATAAAACTTTAGAAGCTTGAATACTAACTAATGATTCTCATAATATGACAAACAACATTCACAAGCTTACATAATGGTATTCAAACTAATATACTGACATACTAAATCTGTATTAATAAACAGCAAAGAAACAAAACGTACTACTACAACATGGCACTCATTACTTTCAGCATGCAGAGTCACAATAAAATATAGCCATTTAGATTGCCAAGTCCCATTTTGTTCAGGTTACCACGAATATTATATTACGTGGCAACCTGAACGCAAATATTAGGGGAAAATGTCAAAAAAATCGGAAGAATGATCACCTACACCAGATACTTCATTGAAAAAAATAAGGTCATTTCAATAAAACTGCCTCTGCCGTGTACACAAGTAGGATACCTTCCCGTGTTCAACTGTCAGCCGTACCACGTAATGATGCTCCATTAATGAAGGAAACAGTAATGATGTACATGAAGAGAATAAATGTTCAGCGTTTGAGTGGAAATCGTTGGAGAAAACACCCGAACGATGACGCTGTGGCGGATGTTTAACACAAATCTGTAAAGCCAGTTAGGAAATCTAAATGAATGGAGATTGCGGATGGGTAGTAAAGTAACGATGCACATATTTGTCACATTAGAACCATCATGTGAAAGACGGAGAGAGCTCGGTCCAATGATGAAGAAACCAAAGCTCTCGGTTATGCAGCAGAAGCTAGGCATATCATTACATGAGTGAGAAAAACACCAAATATGTTTGAACTTATCTTCAGCCACCACATCTGTACAATGGAAACTGCCCAACGTATGTTACTTGTATAATAGTACAAATAAATAGAAAATTGTACTCATGAAGAGAGCATAGTCTTTGCTGAAGTACTCTCATGTGTTTAGATGGACCAGTTCCCAGACAGACTCATGATCAAAAGAACCACGATACAACAGTATACCCGTGACTCCATTGCCCTGCAACAATGATTAATTTAGAGAAAGCATTTAGAACAGAATTAATTATCAAAACTAAAGAAGCACGAGCCCACAGATGTACAAGGAAACAGCGCATACTGACATTCCCCGACAAATTTGTCGATGAGGTCTTCCAGATGTGACACGCTGCCATCCTCCTGTACGAGGTGCTCTCGCAAGAGACTCACGGCTTCAAGAGCTACCTGCGACCCAGAAATAGGAGAGCACCATGCTTGAAAGCTTATCAAGATGTAAAGCTTCCAATTGACAACTAAAATAATAAAAATCATAGACCATACCACAGCGGCATATAAGATAGCAGGAACGGAACCAGGGGGCCCCTGTTGCTGGTAGGTTGACGGTGGTTCACACCGTACGAGTTCTTCACGACATAAATTAAAGATGGCATTTAATTGATATTTTTATCCTTCAAAAGTGAAATACAGTACTCCCTCGCTATGTCGCGGTTCACTTTTCACGGATTCAGTGCATCGCGGTCTTTATGGCGAGCATTTGTACATGATCAGCAGATTGGCTGAGGGGTGGGAGATGACTACGTAATCACAGCATTGTGTCCTGTATCCTGGGCGGTACATTTCCGCAATGTTATCGACGATGCTATGAGTCTTTACAAGACCATGTTTGCACAAAAGAAAAAGCAACAAGAGCCACTCTCCATTACCATGTTCTTCTCTCGCTAAAACATGTAATATAGCGAGGGACTACTGTACCTATGAATGTATTGCTCGACCCAATACGGTCGAAGACGCAGAATAGGAAATGAGACAGCCCAGAAATATATTTATTTCGTCTTACGTGTACATCTACAGTAAAATAACACAAACTCTTTATAATGTATTACTGACCATAAAGGTTTGAACAATTAGGAGACATTTCTATAAACAAAAAATTTTACAGTGCAGACATGTTTGGTCAAGATTACTGAGACCAGGAGAGGCTTACAGAACTCAAGCCAAAATAAATGCATTGGATGCGCATAGCAGACTTGAACTCCTGCATTCTGCAGCTGTATAACAAACCTAGAGCAATAACAACAGAAACTCTTAAACCAATGCTAGAAGCTGCATTAAACTTAAAAAACATCTATACTGGAGAACACCCGGCGTATAAACTAAACTATTAAATAAGCATTGCATACACAGAATTGTGTAACTGAAACCTACACTGCATGCAACATTGGAATATGTGAATTATTGCACCAGCTAGAAGCCTTACTTCATCGTGAATTGGTATGTAGCGATACACAAACTGAGGCTTCAGCGTCAACTTGTTGATGGCCTTGCGCATCATCTGCCATTCTGGACCATTCCTGTAACATACCTCTAGTCAAGAACAGCAATGGAAATCCATTACTACTAGTCAAGAACTGAAATCAATGCAATGGAAGTCCATTATTTCCAATCAAAAATGGCAGTAAGTGTAATAGAAGCCCCTGTAAAGTTATAATGCAATGCATATAATGCAATTTTGGTGAAATAAGTGACTGATAAAACATATAATTGTCAAGTTGTACTACTGAGTATGAAATTAACAGGCAATGCATACTAAAATTGACAAATACACAGAAGAAACTAATATTAATAGCTAATATCATCTAATTTTTGAGCACCAAAAGTAACCAAAGAGTTCCACTTTTGATCCTAGAGATGTAAAGGCCCAACCAACTCTTATGAGTGAACAATAATTAGTATCATAGTTAGGCATTCCAACTGACTCAGGTCAACTACTAGCAAAAAGGATCACAAACATTCCAAATTTCAAGCTCATTAAAATTACATAGAAGAAAGAGATGTACCTAGACGAAAATGATGCCTGATCAAGTGAGAAGCAATTCAGATGTTAAAACAAAGAGGAGTAGAAACACAAGCAATTTCCCTCAAGAAGTTGACTTCATAAACATTATGACCACCTTCAGAAATGAGACCTATAACAGATGGTTACAATTAGCTCTTCTGAAAGAGCAGGTAATTTAAAGAGCATCTATCAAGGATAATACTTTAATATGGGATAATAACCATGGGTTATGAAAATACTCTCGTCACCCATGGGTTCTGAAAGTAGACTCTCATCACCCATGGGTTCTGAAAGTAGACTCATCACCCATGAGTTCTGAAAGTAGACTCATCACCCATGAGTTCTGAAAGTAGACTCATCACCCATGGGTTCTGAAAGTAGACTCTCATCACCCATGGGTTCTGAAAGTAGACTCTCATCACCCATGGGTTCTGAAAGTAGACTCTCATCACCCATGGGTTATGAAAATACTCTCATCACCCATAGGTTCTGAAAGTAGACTAATGTACCACCATAACTCATGATAGTGCAGTACACCTCTATTACCACAGGAGTGCCAGGTTCCCTTTCCATGCAGATCTCTCTTAATATTATCTAAAATGAGCAAATTTAAGAAATTCATAAAATAGCTGCTTCTTATTCTACATTTGTAAAATTGTATCAGAGGTTTAGCCAAGGCCTCTGTTTGGCCTAGAAAAGCTAGCAAAAACTAATAATTTATTTTTTCTTAGCAATATTCTTTGAAAGAAATTACAGAATTTCTGGACATCTCATGTGTATAAAGGGTATTTTATGTGTTTTCCATGTACAGAAATTTTACATTAATAAACTTACTTGTCACCAATGCCTTGACCAGCTCCTTTCTTAACTTTGAACTCCTTTGCAGTTTCCAGAAGTGGAAGAATGTAGGGAACCAGGTTAGTCTTATAGAAATCATTGATGTCCTTTGGATCAAAAATGTGAATAACAGTCAAGGGGCCAAGATCCTCCCGCACAACAGGCCCATAGTTTTCATACAACTGCTGCAGGTACTCATGATAGTAGTCTTCTTTTTTTAATCCTGACATGAACAAAGAACTGATTAGTTACAATATTGAATTAATATGTAGTTAGCTAGCATATATGAAATCATAACATATAAATCCTAATTATATAATAATCAAATGTAACTATATATGATAAATCATAAGTAGAATCAAAACCAAATAAAAAACTGGGAAAAACTCTCTCAATTCTTAGCTCATATAAGATCAATATAATCAAGTAAAATAATAAATAATTACAATACTCATTGAAAGAATTGATAAATAATTCATTGTTGTAAAACACAATTGGCAAAATTATAGATAATTTAAGCTACAGATATAAAGTTATGAATCAAATCAAGTAATTTTTAGTATGAAGGAGCAATAGCCTAGTGGGCAAAATGACAAGAGTTCCAACAGATATCAAAAGAATTTATGCAATGAGTTATTAAGAAAAGAATGATATAAATTTCCATGAAACACAGAACAAAGACAGAATGCAACAGGTTATGTACCTAGCTTGTAACTAAGCAAAGAACCAACTAATGGGAAGCGCTTGGGTCCAGGAATTGCAGTGAAGGGCAGCACATTACTTCCGAGTGTCTTGGACTTAACAGCAGAGTCAGCTCCTAACCCCGCACTGGACTGCGAGCACAAGGACAAGCAGGTGCTGAGGCATCGTGGCAGTAGCAGCCGTGCTGACACACTGAGATGGAGGCTCTGGGACACACCATGAACTGGGAATATATGAGTAGAAGTAGCCTTTCTCAGCATAGTTGCTCAGAAGATCTCCCTAAAAATCTCTTCACAAATGAATTTATTAGCCAGTTAACTAGGTGAAAAATCTGCAAAGACTCAAAAATTTGAAACTGATCAACTCAGAATATAAGGGATCTCTGAAATTTAATACAGAGAGACTAAACCAATAAATTTTAGCAATAAGTATCTCTAATTATCTAAAATCTTTCAAGTGACTTGAGTTATGTCAAAATCTAAATCAACTTTGCGCAGTAATTAAAAGTTTTCTGTTGTTCTCGCAAAGTCCCTTGAATTTATTCAAAAAATTAATCAACTTGATTAATTAGTAATTTATTATTCTTCAATGTAATTTGTTTTCACTATTCACTATTTATACTAAGAAGAGAAAGAGACAATAATCAGTGATAAAGAGACCAACACAATAAAATGGTTACTTGAAAAATAAAAGTAGTTACTTATTTAATTTTTAAAATTTCAGAATGACATAAGAAAAATATACATCCCAACTTAAATTTCCCATTATCAAAGAAAACATGCTGCATTGTCTGTCAGTATGCATTCTCTTTAACAGCAAACATACAATGTTAATTTGTAAACAAATTACATAAGCCCGTTTATTTAATATATCAGTTTAAAGGTAGAACATATTTTATTAAAATAAAAAATCCACTTCCAAATAATTATCCACCATATTTTGCAAAAGCAAATTTTTTACATCAACAGACAAAATTATCGCCGACATATACAAATCCAATCATCACGTTTTATACGTTGCAGAAACGGTAAACGACAGACTCATACATATTTCATTACTGCGTTTAATATCACTTTGAAACAGTCCATCAGCTGTTGTTATGGTGCCAGGATGTGACAAAAGTCTTAGAAGAATAGGGAACAGTTTGTTTTTGGTTCCAAAACATTAATCTGTTAATGGCCCAGTTTAATTATTAGGATAATGTATGTAAGATCTTTATTAGGACTTGAACAAAATTAGGAGCCGTAGGAACAAATGAAAATGACTATTCCTAATAACATGTAGTTACGGATTGTTTACTAATGCAAATTCGGACAGATTTGAAACGTTCAAACGAATGACTCTGGCAAAAATTGACTGATGACTCTGATGACTGATGAAAATTTTCTTTATTAACACTTTAAACAGCATGTTAGTATAGAGAAGGGATTGAGATATTAAAAATAAGAGAAAATCACGTTGTTGAAGCTCATAACCATCTTTAATTAACCTTCTCTGCACGCATTCTTATTCTTTTGTATTTTTGCATCACTTATTAAATTGAATAGAATAGAAATATACTGAAGCTAAAATTAAATTTGGAACTGTAATCTAAAAAATTGTATAAGTTATGGTCGAGTGGTCTGCGGCCTGTTAGGTATCAGGTCTCTGCTTCGGGTAGAAAGACCGCAGGTTCGAAACCCGGCAATGAATACGAGCTGTTTCTCGTTTCACGCCGTGAGCTCGCACTTATCGGTAAGCCCTCAACTCCCCGCCCATGGACACATCCCAGGATCGTCGCATGGAGCTCACCATCATCCTTACTCTAAGAATGTTAACCTTAGGAATTTGAAAAACCAATGTACTAATGTCTATGTACTGTGTACTTGATTGGAAATAAAGTTGTTTGTTTGTTTGATATGTACATGTGTGCGAGCTTACCGGCACGTGTTTTGTTTGCTTAGATGTTATTGTTGGACAGAGATATTTCCGTTAGTTTATACAAAGGAACTAAAAACATCATAAATAAAAAATAGCATATACGAGCATTCTTTATACCAGTAAGACAGTTGCTTTATGGAAGAAATAACTTAATTTAACAAGAAGTGACTTCCTGAGTCTTTCGTTGCGGAGGTTTAGCTGTCGATTACTTCCGAAAATCTAGCAACAACGCTTCTTACAATTTTGCCTTTGTTAGCACTAGCTTTTTTACAACTAATCATGTGCATTTGAACCCTATACAAGTTTTGCGTCTGTTAGAGGTCTTTTGTCAGTATTGAACTAGGTTGCTTAAATGATTTGAACGCTCCAATTCGTATTTAGCACTGGAATGACTTAGGCCCTTATTCAAAACACGGTTTTATTATGTTTACAAAGCACTCTGACAATGAACAATAAGGAAATAAATGCTCGGCTTTTAGATCACATATGATGACATCTCTGTTTAATAAACGCCATAAAAATAATGAGTTGCCAATAAATTTGACGCATAAAATGATTTAAAACAATGTGGATTCAAATTTAGCAAAAAATCATTGCTTCTATACATTAAAAAAACGGTATAGGTATGTATGTATTTATTCCAACGTGGAATGACAACCATCAATAAACCTCGTATTATCATGATGTTTTGTTGTTCATTTCAAGGGTAACAACCTAAGCAATGTTTGCCAACAAATAAGTACCTACTTCTATCACTCAATTACCCCGGCTGTCGAACATAAAGGGTGCGACACTTAGATTTGAGAACCAAACAAAAAACAAACAATCTTTATTTCCAATCAAGTACACAGTACATAGATATTTAGTACATTGGTTTTTCAAATTCTTAAGGTTAATATTCTTAGAGTAAGGATGATGGTGAGCTCCATGCGACGATCCTGGGATGTGTCCATGGGTGGGGAGTTGATGTCTTACCGATAAGTGCGAGCTCACGGCGTGAAACGAGAAACAGCTCGTATTCATTGCCGGGTTTCGAACCCGCACGCAGTCTTTCTGCACAAGCAGAGACCCGATACAGAACACGGGCCGCAGACCACTCGACTACGATGGCTGCCCACTCGACTGGTGGCTCTGCACTCGACCCAGCCAAACCAGCGTTTGGCTGGGGCCTTTGTAACGGCCTTTAACTCCCTCTAATACACACACACACATGTACAACAGGGTGGTATCCCAGAGTTTTTCTCCTGTGAGCCAGGGTCGTCTAAACTAATTTCTCTTGTTCCACCCTGAGTCATTCAGTGCAAAAGAACCAGCCAAGTGAGGGCTTCACAGGGAG
>VCRD01001493.1:102121-133587 GCA_006783055.1 Trinorchestia longiramus | reverse complement strand
TGTGTGTGTGTGTTTGTGTGTGTGTTTCTGGTACTTGTTTTGTTAATTATAAATCAACTAATTGATCGTAAATTTCGAAGAGGGAAAATTGAGAGAAATATAAATCTTTTTAATTTTATTGGGAATGTATAAATTAGGCGGTAACAAAAAGATTACATTGTGTAAAATCATGTAATTGTCTGTTTTATACAATATGGCAAAGATATGAATGAAACTGTTCATGACCTGATGATTGATGAATAGTTTGAAAATTAGTAATTCACGAGTGTTTTCAGCCTAGCTTTGACGTAAAAGCTGAGGTCTAATGACAATTTACATTACGGCTCAAAATGCAAATTACAAAGAAATGATGCAAAAATGTTCTAAAATCAATACCAATAAAAAAATTCTCAGTTTTGAATACTTTTCAAATAAGATGACAAATATTGACGATAAATAATAAAAATACAAAATATTGACTGAAAATCAACGATTAGACGGACAGCAATACAATCGTAACCTCAACCATGATACATTTTATTCATGCAATTGAATGAATAAACTAATTAATCCACTGCGAATCTATCAAAAAATACAAGTGAAAACATCAAAAACCGCCTCTATTCAAGCACTGACACGTACTTTAATCATAAAACAGAAAAAAATCAACACAATGAATAGCTGAAGATAATAAAAAGGAAATGAAATCATTTCCCCTCCATTATTACGGTTAAAATTTATCCCAGACAGAGCAAATGAAAGGTGAAAATAGTGAAACATTCTCTTGCATAAACGTGAGAATGTAAAATATCGAAATTACGAGAGTTTCTGAGTAGAACCACAAGCGCGCATACGCAGCGGTCAGGTCTACTAGCAACACATTGAGGTCTCTGTACTTGAGCACACGCAAAAATTGTCTATAATTACCGCCCAAACAGCAGAAACAAAACATCCTTAATACTAATGATGAGTGATAACACAAATGAATGCTCCCAACACAAATGAATTCAACACAAATGATAAAAACGAATAGCCCCAAACGGGAGATGAGCATGAAGATGATGTGATATCACAGTCAGACTTTGGCAACGCTTTACATACGCGGGCCATGGACCTAAGCCCATGGTTCTCAACCAGTGCTTCATTATGTATATTTCAAGTCCCTGGTTATGAAATAACATTTTAACGTCACAAACAAATCGACTGCTTTACATCTCCACGTACAGTCAGCAAATCAGTCATTTCGCTCACAAGAAAAGTAGCAAAACTAAAATGCTCGCGGTAAAATAAACGAACAATTTCAAGACTGCTCATAGAACAATTATTCAAATACATAAATTCTATTTTGAGAAGGAAAATTTACGTTTCGTAAAAATACGTTAAGCCCAGTCGGATTACGTAGAAAATCGCGTCATTTAATAGGGCACCGCATGAACAAAGATTGAGAACCACAGGCTTACATATATATATACTTGGGGAACACTCTGCAAATTATATTATTTCTCAGTAGCATTCCAAAACAACTTCTGAACATTTATTTCTTAAATAGTCTCCCAAAATGACTAAGGAACAAATGTAAACTGTAATATATTATTTGCATGTTCCCCAGATCTGCTAGTGAGTAGTACTAGCTTCACAAGTACAGCAACTTTCAAGTCGCAAAAACAAGAGAACAAAATGCGCCAATGATGGAAAAGCTGCGCACTGGAGGATTATATTTACTAACATCAGCCGCACTGCACTTCAAGTGATTTCAATCGAAGACGAAACTAATCAACACAAAAATATTTCCGATTTTTGCCAGCTGAAAATCGATGTTCACTCGTGGTTGAGAAAAATTAGCCTGCATGGATAACACTTGTTGAGCGAGGTTACACACTCGTTACTACTCATTCGACGCAAAAGTTGGAAGTTCAAGTACGAGGCAAAAAATGCGCTTGCACAATACTGCACGGACATGAATATTCAGTCCAGCGTATGTCTATTCAACCCTTGATCTTTGTTCGCGTACCATATGAACATCGAGATGGCAAAACACTATCATGAGCCAACTTTGAGGCTGGGATTATCGAATGAATCGCAACAAATACAAAATTTTTGATACATGCTCTTTCTTGAGACGACATGGCAATAGTAGAGATCAATAATTCACGTCAAATCGAATTAAATGAGCATAATATGAAGAGTAAAATGAGATCAGTTGTAACATACGTTAATCAGTGCGGCCAAATATTTAAGAACTAACACACACACACACACACCAGCGCAATTGAAACAAACACTTCTGGTGATGTGCAAGGCACGAGTGGCAATATATTCTTACATGTACAAATAACATTACAGTGGACCAGCCACTCAGACACACATCGGGTAACAGAAAGGGAGCAGCCCTATTTACCCAAAACATGCTATGTTGTTTCTGCCTACATTTATAATGATGAGTGAACAGAATTTTAGTGCAATTATCGTGAACAATTTTATCTTCACAACTAAATAAAATCGCTACGCTTTTCTCAGATGGAAGGAAGCAAAATTGGATACGACAAGTTCTACTATTCCAATGACAAAATTTTATACCTGCAACCGAGATGCACCCGGGGAGATGAACAGATTAAAATGTGATGATTCAATGTTGGAGTTAGTAGATCGTAATCGTTGTACATTCGTGTGATTTACAGCCCTTGCTTTACAATTAAATAATATCAGACAACAAATAATGACCAGTTAGCTAATCGATGAAATTGCTCCCATGCAATACTACAAATTCAGGTTATAACACGAATATGATAGACAATTAACTATTCGCAAGGTCGGTCGAATAACGACGCAGCATTCAAAAGCAACCAGCAATGACAACACAAGATGCATGTATTTAGAGTGGCTACTTATCGAAAAGCTAAAGTGTCAAATGTGCACGACGGCATTTTGGCAGTTCAAGTTACACGGATGGGACATAGTTCAGCTACCCCCGGGCAAAATTTCGTAAAATATTGGCTTGAGTAAAACATCTCGACAAAACAAACTATTGTTACAGCCACTTTCAACGGCGAGCAGTTAAGATGAGGAAGAGGATCCAGGCAAGAATATGTTACTACTTTGTACCATCATTCAGGCACCAAACGGTCTGTTTTTGTTTAAGGTAAAAATCACAAGTCTAATACATAAATGTACTGCTATTACATTCCTAATTATTGGCACAGCATTAATTCCACATTGCACAGGGGAACTAAGAAAGAGGCATTCGAAGAAACGCAAACCAGATAAAAATTCCACGACTAAATGGAACAAACTTTCAGTTTAGCCCAGTTACTCGCTGAGTTTCTACGAATGCCTACGGAGATAAGATTCAGGTAGGAATTTTCGTATCACCTGACTCTCCAAGCATTCAAGACTCGAGTGAAGCCATGAGACTGCTGTAAACTAAAGACTGGAAATCATTGCCGGGAAGTTGCGAACGACCGCAAGGATTTTGGGGAGCTAACGAAGAAGAAGAACCATCACTGTACGGACTCGAGGACGAACTAAAAGTTGAATTGTAACTAGTACTACTGTGACTCATGCTGTAGTTGCTGCTATTACTGTCGCCAAATACGCTGTTTGAGGTGCTGTGTCTATTGTTCCCGAAAATATGGTAACTGCTGCCCTCAGTGTTACTGAAAATGTGACTTCCTCTTTGATTATCACTACTGCCATCAAAAAAGCCGCCGCCGGTCGAGTATGAAGAAAATGACCCAAACGATGAAGCATGCGGATTGCCATTAGAAATTGGTCTGCTAGTACCAGCGTCATAACTGCCACGCAATATTTGTTGATCGATGGCTTCGATAATCGTTTCTAAATTACTCCTAAGTCCAACACCACTGCAGGAGTTAGAAGTGACGTTAGAAGCGTTATAAAAGCCACCATTGTTTACATTGCTATTACTGCCAGAAGCTGAACTACTACATGCATCATTGCCGGAGGTAACTGATGAAGAAAACGAATCTACTTGTGCACAAGAAGAAGAGTAACTTGTATTATTGGCGTTACTCAGATTACCACCACTAATACTATTATTACTATTACTACTGCTGCTGCTACTACTACTGCTGCTGTTGTTGTTGCTAATTCGGTCGTTATTGGTTTGACTACCACTACAATTGAAGCTGCTCATATATTGGGTAGAACTGCCACCGCCAAAGTGAGAATTGGTGAAATAGTTGGTGCTGCTTGAACTATAGTGATTGGTAAGATGATTCATGCAGTACATGGATTGGCTTGACGTAGAATAGTATCCACCATTGGAGTTATTACAGACGGACGTATAGTGACCACTGGTAGTACTGTAGAAACCAGAAGCTTCAGAAGCATACTGGTGCATGCTTGTCAAAAACAAGCTCCCACTGCTACCGTAGTTTTCCTTGTTCTCTTCTGCCGCGTACCGCGGTCTCTTCATGGGAGGTTCTTCGTCATTTTCATCAGTAGCTAAAGGCCTGTTTGCACAGGAGCTGTTGCTACTGCTGACGGTGCAGGTAGTTGTGAAGCCTCCAGAGGCACTACGTGACGAAGCTGGAATCTGTCCCGCTAAAGGACTGATGCTGTTTGGCACCCCATAGGGGAACCCGGAGTTAGGAGCTGAGACGATAGACCCACGTGGCCCCACCGTCATTCCGCTGCCAGAGGAAAGGGCCTCTGTGAAGCCTTGAGCCATGACCTGATGGCGGCGGCGCCTATGAACACCAAGCCGCTCATCTCGAACCTCCTTCCGTAATCGATTGAGATTCGTTCTGAAAACAAAAATACAAATTTACCAAAAAGAAAGTGGCAGTCTGTTTCAAAATAGCAACATTATTTTCAGTTTGTGAAATAGGTCTTTCGTAGGTTTAGTGGTATCATTTCTGTAAATAGTATAAAGAGTTAAATTGAAAAGTAAATTAATTTTATTTCTACTTGTATTACTCAGGACAAGGCGAGTCTAGCTGTATTACTTAAGAATGCGCTGCAATGGATCAACAAGATCTAAAAATTATCCGAAAATCAAAACTCAACTATGGCCTTCATATCGATAGAATCTTCACAGGAAGTGTTCACCCAACGACAAATATCTTTGTAATTAGAATTCAATCTTGCATAAATTATTTAAACAAATATATATGATTGAAATAAAGAGTATCGTTAACATCTCAGTTTACGCTAACAAGTCAAATAAAAAATGCTCATGACAGCAGTAACAATGAAATTAAGATATTCCATTAGAGAAAAATCCATTAGCGATTTTTAATTTTCAAATACTAAATTCGGAGGAAAAATTTCGGTGGTTACATTTCATAGGGAATGAGCAAACTCCACAGATGATGAGCAAACTCCACATGATAACTCACTTGAGCAACACGTAGCGTCGAAGGCACCTCTCGCTATCGTCAATAAGCCTCACTCCTCCGTCCAGCAACCTCATAACACGTGATCTCAGCTGTGCTCGCTCACACGCTGCCTCGTTCACGTTGCCATAGTTTGCGTAGCCAGCTCCAGATGACGTGTGGCCGAACATCCCGTTGCCAGACGACGAAGGGAACGAGAAGGAAGAACAATTATCGTTTTGGGAGCTGTTGTTCAGCGTCCTTTCAAAGCTGATACCCGTTCTCGTCTCGACTTCTTCAACGCAAGGAAACGGACTACTTTCGTCAGCGCTTGGAGGGCTAGGAGAATCATCAGGTGAACTTTCATCGTCGTCACTGCTGCTGCTATCTTCGTCAGCACTTTTTGTTTGACTTAACTCATCTGAAGCATCCGAGTTGCTGCTATCCGAAGCGTAACCATTGTCCGACGATTGAGAACACTTGGAACCTTCTTCATCTGGACTAATAGATCTTTCCTCCTCTGCCATCTTTTCTTGAGTTTCACTGTTATTGGGCTCTTGATCGTCAATTTCCATTTGTCCGACAACATCATTGGTCATCTTCTCTTTTTGTTCAGTTGTTTCTGGACACGCAACGTCGGCTAAGTTCTCCAATTCTGCATCAACTTCTGCATCATTGTCGATGTTGATTTTCTCAACTACTTGGGAACTATCAACAATTCCAACTGAAGCCGGCAAGTGACCGGTGGCTGAACAGCCAGAAACTGTCAACACGAGATTAGACATACTGCAGGGTTTCACACCCGAGCATACAATCCCAGAGGCACACATCGGTTCACTCTCCGTTGAACTACAGTTTTGGTTTTCTTTCTCGGATCCAGTATGAATTTGAGAGTTTCCGCTAGTACAGGTTACGGCTGAACAATTGTTTTGAAGATCGCCATTTTCAGAAGCCACGACTTCTTTATTCTTCTTTTTGGTGGCGGTTGAGCTATGTTGTCGAGTGCACACTGTGGGCTCTTCCCAATGCAGGCCACCACCGACACCTTCGAATGAAGTGTCCACAGTTTCGGACACAAGGAGAGGATCCGTCGTTCTTCTTATCGCTTCTTCGTTACTCACACCCAGACAGCACTTGTCTCCTATGGCCATAAAGGGTTCCTGAAACAATAAAAAAATACGTGAAAAAAATATTTACTAGAATCAACGAGTAATTTTAGGCTCTTAATACAGAGTCTGTCCGTATTAAATTCCACAAAGTTGACCCAAATTTCTCAGCCATAGATAGTAAATTTATATCAGAAAAGCGATGATGACACATATTAGATACTGCAGACCCATACTTTAGATGATCTATCACCGAATTCAATAAGAACAATAAGTAAATAAACTTCTAGGCTAGCGTGGCTGAAAAGTAGTTTACACACATGCTTGTGTGATATGATCGCTCAAAGTGTTTATTAGAAACACTTGACACTCGACAATCAAACTCATACTTACTAGTAACGAACTAACTCGAGTCTCTCGAATACATATACCACAACTCGTGAAGAAACAGTACGCGAGCTACTGGCAGACAACCAAGGCAGCCACAGCCCTAGGTAAAGACGCAAAACTTTGTTTGTTACCTTACAACTCGGCAACATTCATATGAATGCTTTCCAACATTCAGATGAATGTTTCACACCGTTCAGATGAATGTTTCACAACGTTCAGATGAATGCTTCACAACTTTCAGATGAATGCTTTGCAACTTTCAGATGAATGCTTTGTAACTTTCAGATGAATGTTTCACAACGTTCAGATGAATGCTTCACAACTTTCAGATGAATGCTTTGCAACTTTCAGATGAATGTTTCACAACGTTCAGATGAATGTTTCACAACGTTCAGATGAATGTTTCACAACGTTCAGATGAATGTTTCACAACGTTCAGATGAATGCTTCGCAACTTTCAGATAAATACTTCACATTTAGATTAACGTTCGATGCGTACCATAGACATGGTGTCAGCAACCAACAGTCGGATAAATGTTGGTATTTTTGTATGAAGAAGCGTCTTCACTACCACTAGAGCGTTTTCACTATCACTACAGCTTCTTCACTGTCATTAAAGCGTTTTTACTGTCATAATTAATGCGTTACACGCTCTGTTTGCAAGTTACAAGCCTAGGAGTCAAGCAACACCAGGATACAGATGTTAATACCACAAGCAGACGCAATGAAGTTACGTTTCTTAATGATGTCATTGTTTTCATGCTTTTTGCCTTCATAGTTCCAATTTACAGCACATTTACATCTATTTTTACAGCTTTCATTTAGACCTACACAATAACGGCTTGAATAAGTCGAATGAAATTAAAGACAACTGGCTAAACAATGGCTAATGAAGTAAACTTTTTTAGTACAGTAACTTTTTCAAGTACTTCTTACATCAAAAACAACCCATCGACTCGCACAAATTACAGAAACTCACGATCAATATGAATTGTCACACGTCAAGAACGGAAAAAATATTAACAAAGCACACTGCGTTCAGTTTTGTAAGAAATGTTGAAACTTGGATAAAACTTCCGTAGACTACAGGACACGGCAACGCTATCAGAGAACGCGCTGGGCGGAAGCACTTCACGGTCAGGAACTAGTTTGCTGATACTGGCAGCTGCTGCCGCAGCCCACCATCTCGCTGACGGATGTTGAACACACGTGCTGCGTGACTACATGACGAGTATCTAAAGCGTACGGGAAATAAAATCAAGCGTTAATAACGCGTGTGTATTTCAGAAAGCGTTGTAAACTAATACGTATTGCGTAGTCAGAATGTTTGGGTTGAAATGTATGAACAAGCGCAGATACGCAAGGTGAAGGGAATAAAGCGAAAGCTACTTGCCACAGTTATGCTGTACGATGATGGAAGAAATGCATGATAGAGAGGCGAAGTAAAGTAAACTGCATAAACTGTATAAAGAATAGCTGCATTGTAATTGAGAATAGCAATAAGCCAGTACTACGTACCACGTGCTATCCATGGCTCTGATAGGTGTTATCAGGTGGTGGTCGAAGACACGTTCTTGTGTATCTTGTTACGTATAACCGTGCTTATCTTATTGCTAGCTGTATGATAAGATAATTTTGGGAAGTCATTGGAAAGAAACAAAGCAGGCACGCAAAGGCTAGACAACTCACTCAAACTTGCCCACAATACAGGCCAAGCTGATCCACTCTACAAATACAGACTGGAAGAAATTTAGATAACCACCGTGCAAGCCAGGACGCTTGCAGCAACATGTGGGGTTAATGAAAATCACAACAGTTACAAACATCTTCCAGGAGTAGCAGACTAAGGTTATCAGGACAAATAGAACCCAAATGAAGAGCAACTAATAATAAAACATAAGTAAAATGAACTGCATATAAATCGGAAATAGTGAAGGTCATTGTCACAAAGAACAAATGTCTTACATACGAGACGAGTTCTAGCGGAAATGAAGTACAGTTGCAGTTATAACTAGTGCCTCATATTCGTACTACGCCTCACTACTAGTCTCTGCCTACACTACTAGTTCCTGCCTACACTACTAGTTCCTGCATACATTACTAGTTCCTGCCTACACTACTAGTTCCTGCATACATTACTACTTCCTGCACACATTACTAGTAACTGTCTACACTATTACTAGTGCCTACCTTACTACAACCAGTGCCTACCTGTACTACTACTACTAGTGCCTACCTATACTACTACTAGTACGTACCTAGATTAGAGTAGTGCCAATCATCTATTTTCAAAGGAGGAACAACCTGGTTATTTAAAAGAACTCATTTCAAGAAAACTGCTGAATGATGAGTCATTTAATGTTCGTAGTTGAGGGTGCTCATAATTCAGCTTGGAGAGCATTGTAATTGTTGGACACAATAAAAGCAATGCTGGACAGCACAGCGTCTATCAGAAGTTGTTGACAGAAAGTTAAAGTTGACAGAAGGTAAAGTTGACAGAGGGTAAAGTTGACAGAGAGTAAAGTTGACAGAGGGTAAAGTTGACAGAGGGTAAAGTTGACAAAGTTAAAGTTGACAGAGGGTAAAACTGAGTGATAAAAAGTTGACAGCAAGTTAAAGTTGACAGCAAGTTAAAGTTGACAGAAAGTTAAAGTTGACAGAGGGTAAAACTGAGTGATAAAAAGTTGACAGCAAGTTAAAGTTGACAGCAAGTTAAAGTTGACAGCAAGTTAAAGTTGACAGAAAGTTAAAGTTGACAGAAAGTTAAAGTTGACAGAGAGTAAAACTGAGAGATAAAAAGTTGACAGCAAGTTAAAGTTGCCAGAAAGTTAAAGTTGACAGAGAGTAAAACTGAGAGATAAAAAGTTGACAGCAAGTTAAAGTTGCCAGAAAGTTAAAGTTGGCAGAGGGTAAAACTGAGAGATAAAAAGTTGTTAGCAAGTTAAATTGCCAGAAAGTTAAAGTTGACAGAAGGGTCAAGAGTTGCGCCCATAAAATATGGACTAGTGTTCCTAGTGCTTATATCGTTGTTATCACACAAAATGAACAGGTGACTAAAAGTGAGATCACGAACAATTAGCAATGCAAACTTTTCACTTGAAGAAAAACAAACCTCAAATTTTTTGAGATCTCCCTAACGATCGCTAGTCCCTCATTCTAAACAATTAGTTAATGATTAATTCCCAACCAATTTGAGTAGTAAATATTCTATCACAGGGTTCTTTTGAATGCTAACTCAAGTGTGTACGTGTTACCCTATTATCTATTGAATTACTTTTTTACCATAGATACATTGCTAAATTTAATATATACCTTCAATATTTATTTTGTTACTTATTGTTTATTAATTTTGAAAATTGTTGGTACAGCCCATTGCTGTACTGGTGTTTAATGCTTGTCTTGTACGAAAATCCAAGCAAGTACTCAATAAAAGCCAAAAATGAAACTTTATCAGTGTTGAGCATGTAGAACACTCGTAGATAATGGGTTAAATTTCCTAAAATAACTCGTATTGTGCTCTTATTTCGTCCGTGACCTGAAATCCTCATAATATCATCCTCTAACGATCGACCTATACCACTTTAATTCACTGCTCATTTCCAGGCATTTTCTTTAGTGTTATTTGTGTGATTTAACTCATCTATTCAGGCATAATTAACAAGAAAAATAAATTTACCGCATGTAAGTGAATCTGGAAGTCATACACGTAAAAACCATGAAAGAGAACTATTATGAAAGCGCAGAAAGGAAATTGAAGATTGAAATGAAATGGACGTAGATTTAGTACTCAAAGGATTGAAATCTGTACGCCTATTGACTATGACCATCCAGATCATTAAGGGAGAGATCACACAAACACAAAACAAGAATTACTATTCAATAGAATAAATTCGTGGGTGAAATGGAAACGAGAAGTGCGACCAAAGTGTAACAGCTTTAAGATGACAATAAACACAAGATGACAATAAACACAAGATAACCTGATAGCAATACTCTACTCAGAAGTTCCTATCGCAGACTTTGATTAAAAAGAAATAGTTCTTATCTACTCTCTACTGCTGTCACCGAACAGCATGTAGATAGACACATAAAAGTTAGGTGCAGCTGAGCATCAAGAACATTTCTACGCAGTGAATACGAGATAAAATCTATCGCTGCAGTAGATTTTAATTAGAAAAGAGCGACATGAAAAAGTTATAAAAAAATTGCGACTTAAAAAAGTTTTTAAAATTGATATGAGAAGTAAATCTAAGATGTAATTAAGCAGCCGTATGACATGAAGAGCGTAAATCATAAGCAATAGTAGGGCTTTGAGCGAAGTGTCATGGAAGAGTTCGAAGGTTTGTGAGACAATACCCTCCCCCCCAACACACCTAAACCACCGCTACAACACTTCAACAAACAAACAAAATGTACATAAACATGTTCCGTGATATTATAGTTTGAGATCCACATGATAAAGTTCAACAAGGGCTATTACATAAATGAGTATAATTAACTAAAGTTTTCCCCAGGTTTTAATCTACGTATTTTTACGAATCAAATTAAATGTGCACATTACTTGAACAGAAAAAGTACTGCAGTTGTGCCAAGGCAAAAATTGGTACAACCAATTACGCCAAAATTATGTGTCTGATTTGGTCAATGCAAATTTTGTAAACTATTTGACATTTATTTACCATGTCTAAGACTCTATAAAGTTGGTTATTACAATAAAATAAAGTCTTAAAGTCCGACATCTCAGCCTTTCATATTTAAATGTTGCGTTTTCCATTCTATGAACTTATATGAAAATCCCACACTAAATGTACATAAATATATGAAAATCATAGAAGAATATTACGTACCTTTATTATGCACACAAAATGCAGCTCCAGCGAAGATGGTATCCAACAGGTAATCCAAAGGAAGGGTAATCCAAATTCAAGTGAAGTGTACCACTTCTAGACGTACTAATTAAATATTGAACAAATCACTATAATATTAAAGTTTCGTTCTTATCACCACAATGATTTCGTCATAAGCAACTGGCAAGGACAAATATTTCAGCGCCTTGAACAACAGAAGCACTATTTGCTCACCAAAATTCCTCCACTAATAGGAAGCCTATTCCGCAGGCAAAAATCACTCTTGTAAGCAAGGTTTCACATCACCACAGACGAGTACAGAAAGCCAAACACACATATAACCTCTCTCACTGACTGCCCCTGCTACAATGAGCCCGCCTGCTGCACAATGAGAGCGAGTGCTTCTACGATGAGAGCGGACACAATACCACGCCAAGCATTGGTGGCCGCCTTGTATACGTCACTGATGTCCAAGTGTACGTCATTGATCACTCAGTCGCGCCATTGGCTACGCCCAATAATGACGTGGTGAACGAAATATTCGCATTGGGTACGCCTATTGATGACGTGATGAGCGAAACACTTTCATTGGTGCATCGTCATAGCGTCACTGTCTTTCCACTTTTCATTGGTCAGCAAGCGTTCATTTGAGTGATTTACTTCAAAAAATCTTCAACATGAAATTTATAAGTAGTATTCTGTGACGATTAAAATTTCGTGATATATGTTATCTGTAGTCCCCACAATGAATAGTGTCTGGAATAAATGAAAACAAAAATTAGAAGAAGTGCCCCTAATCGGCAGTGTTTCAATTTCTTTGTAGCCACAAGCACCGAAATTTTGTTTGGTGAAAGAAATTGACGAATGTATCAGGTGCCGTACAGCTTCACATGATACAGAAACTTTTCTATACTTGTTTAGCTCGCAACACACTATGAAGCAAGACTTTTTCAATCTTCCTAACGCACAGTTGCACGGACAAAGTTTGCTTGTGAAATTTATCGAAACGGTTCGCTGGGAACCTCAAATTCTTGAGTCAATAAATGTGCATGTTTTTCGTGCGTATCCAAGGAAATTTCCCGTGGATGAACGCTCAGAACGTGCGACGCATTGCCGGAGAATAATCGGGAATCATCTGCAAATGAAACCTTCCGGCGTCATGGAGAATCTCCCACACCGAGAAGAACCGGAATGTTTACAGTCGTAGAGCCACCGGCTTCCTAAGCAAATATCAAACAGACAAATAAATATGCTTATATTTACTTTCATGCATGAAGGGACGACGGAACGTAGAGTGTTACTTAGAGGTATAAGTTCTAAAAACCTTGAAATAATTTTCAGCTGTTCCCTTGACAAAGTAAAGAAATTTTTACGTAAACTTTATTATAATGGCAATACTGTAAAAAAGTATAATAAAGCATACGTAAAATGTCCAGTGGTAAACAATCGACGTCCACTTCTGTGAAGAAATGGTTATAAATTTTAATGAAGACAACGAACTGACAAAACCACGTACATCCTTAGATATGAACGCTTTCCCAGAGAAACGATATCTTAACATTTAAAACAACATGAACCAAATTAAAAATGAGTTGAAGTTAATTGATGAGGTTCATGAAAATGAATATTTCAACTCATTTCAACACGTTCATCGGAAAATGTTACGAATAATTGTGCAGCTCATTTTCGGCCGGCACCCGACTAGCAGTCACACACGATGAATTTTTGTATCAATTAGTTTTACCGCTTCTAGGAGGCTTTCTTTAAGTAGCTCAGACCTGTACTCAAATGCATTATGCATTGAATGTAGTGCAGTGTGTACGACACCAACATCGTACGGGACTATCAACAAGTATCAAGTGTGCCTGAAACAAGGGTGGGGAACATAAAGAAGGGGGTAGGGACGGGACAAGGAAGCTTGGTTTGGAGGACAAGGTACTGCAAAAAACGCCGGGTTTTCCACCCTACCAGCGTTCCATGGAAATTTTTCTTTACGCCGAGTAACATGGGTTTGAAATTTGAATAGATATAATTAATAATGTTCAAGATGAAGATGCAAACAGTGATAAACTGATGTTAAAATGACCAGTTACCATTTTTTCTCGGATTATTGTAGTTTTACATGAATGAAGAAACACTGGAAATGGTAATAACACATGTCTTCCACAATAACTCATGCTCTCGTAAGTTGACAAGGCTCATTCAAATAAAGAATCATACCCCGAAATAAAATATGGACACACGATAGTTTACTAGAAAATGTAATTTCAACCATAAAAATTATTTTCAACACACGTCAATTAATTATGTTAACATCAAGACAAAAACAGAATCCTTATTTTTGGCTACTAATTATAGAACACACTGAATTACGCTCCTTCTTCTACACAACCTACCTTTCCGACAGACATTTCAGAAATGCCGAAGTGTAGCAGAAGCCTGTAGAACTTAGGGTGTTGCTACTTGGGTTACTCCATGCTAGAAGAAAGCCGATGCCAGATGCCACCAGTCTTGATGTATGTAGCACTGCTTCAAAATCAGATGTTCTCGTTGGGGTTGACAGGCCAAGTTCATAGGCGTCGTATCTCACACGGAAAAAATAATCTTGCCAGAACGTACAGCTCGGTCCGACTTATGTTTAGAAACATCATTGGCTGTTTCCGTATTTCATTAATTCCTTTCTTTTATCTATTGTAAGCAAAACTCATGTTCAAAATTATGTAACAATATGAAATTACATTTTAAAAGATCCTGCAATGTAGGTGGAAATAAATAAGTTACCTACAAATCAGTAGAATATAACCTATTGCACATAACTATATTACATGATAGTTCTACGTAATTTCTTCGAACCAACGTAACTGCGTAATCTCACCTAGCAGTTCACGACTATATCAGTACACCTGACAAATGTGCCAGTAGGTGCTGGTGTCCGTGTTATTGAACGCAATTGGAAAGGTGTTCATGAAGATTACTCACAAAAAGTTCATATAATTGCTAACAATCAAAATCCCTGATCAAGAGAGCACAGTCAGAAGGTTATAAAATTGTTGCTGATGAATATACTACATATTTAAAATAATCACCTCGGCGTACACATTTTGCTTAATTTTTTAGAAATATTAACGCAAAAAACGCATGAGCTCATTGCTGCTGCCAGTGCACGACATCCAACTTCAATTCACGCTACCAACGTTAGTGAATACTACGGGAACATTCAGTTATTAGTTCATTATTATTGATCAGATGATATGTTAGAAAACGAGAATAATCCCGGTTGGGGAAGACAACTCTGACACAGAGGAGGAGGAGGAGGTCGAGTCTGTGAACAAACAAATAAACTGAGGAGAGTAGTAGGCACTCCGCCGTCTCCACCAAGAGTGGAGGTTGTTGGAGGGGGTGAGTGGAGGAGGGTAAAGTCGGGGAGTGAGTTAGATTAGACATGGAAGAACATTGCCCGCAGAGGGCAAGCGGTCGACAAATTGGCTGATGGTTCTCACAAGAATTGTAGAACAAATGTTCAAAATTGCGTTAATATAAAACTGGTAAAGGGAACTGTATTTTCTGAAAATATTATATGGTAATATTATTCGTATATAATATTTCTATGGTAATGTTATCAGGATAGATTTGAAAAATTGTAATTATAATATAGGAGATAACACAATGAGGAAGTGATAGTATTAGCTGAAGTCAATGCTTAACGATTTAGACTATAAAAATGTGTAATAAGGCGACGATATAAACAAACTACTGCACAATATGTGTTAAAAATCTACAAAATCAATGAAAAAATTCTCTACTCATAACAATTTGACTTAGATCATACAAATTTACCCACCAACTAATGACAATCTAAATCACAAGCTAAGGTAAAGTGCTCTCCTTGGTACATTAAATAACAATGAACTAAAAATATCGTAGCCACTAATTTTCGATTATGATTAAAGTCAAATGAAATGGAAAAGCAATGAAACAATCATACACAAGTCCATACTTGGGACCTTGGACATGCATAAAAAACTCGAGTTTAGGCCTGTCAGCCCATCACCAAAATGAAGGCACAAACAATAGATAAGCGAGGTCTGGACAGCCTGAGAAAGTACATACTAAACCGAGCCAGTACCTGAGCGTGTGCTCTTAATTCCGTATACTGACGTCTAGTTTTGAAGTATGAAGAGAAATTACAATGAAATACCACGCTGATTAAATGTTAAGGTTAACTTCTAAATTAGTTGAAACTGAATGTGAAAGATGGCGCCCAGTATAAGTGGTGATAATAATTCCAATGACACTTTAGGAATTACTGTAATTATAGTTAAAATTAATGTTTAACCCGAGTCTACAATTAAATCGGACCAATACAGCATTAATTTACTGGAAACATCTTCATACGAAAATTTTCGCATTGTATCACGCTCAGAGACCTCATCCATAACTAATAGTTTACATAAAGACACGTCTATGATTTTTTGAAAGTGAAGCCTGTTTATAAAGACATGCTTACCTAACGTCGTTGAATCGACCGTACTTTATATTTCAAAGTCCATATGTCCTTTCTGAAATGTATAATGTTTTTAACACTAATCAAAGTTACTTCTAAAAATTACAAATGTTACGTATTCAGCTCATTCAGGCAAGCTTTTGAGAGAGAACGAGATGAAAGCCAATCGTATCTGAGAAATGCAGAAAGATCTTCTCTTTACATCATATTCTTCAATATGTGTTGGGGAGCTATGGAGTACAGGAATATCTTTGAGCAAGTCATCAAGGTACCCTGAGAGAGATAGCATACTTTGATATTTATAACATCGGAACATCTTTTTTAAGCGTAGAGGTAAAAGGAAAATGGTGTATGAGATGCATAGTGCATAATTTGAATATCCTGCGTTACTCACAAACACTAATACCAACGAACTAGATAGCTCTTTGATACACAACTTTTCATATTTGATACGACGATTAAGTAAGGCTTCGTTTTTTATTTATCACTGTCACTGCAGCTTGTACTTTTGAAGTCAAATCTTGCACTTTACTGAGTAATTAAAAGTATGCACAGCTGTTCGAGTTCGTACACGCTTCTACGCAGTGAACGATAAGCAGTGTGGTCAAGAACTGGTGTGTTTGTACATCAATATTCCTTTTATATACCGAAAATGGTTGTAGTCCTAGGGAAAGTGAGATATTTAGCTTAAATTTCAAGGACTTGGAGCTCTCCTAAACGACTAGATTTTATTAACCAAGCAGGTAGTCGCGACTGCAATGTTGTTCTTTTGCAGTTGTGTTTAAGGACATATCCGCCCATGTAAATTAACAATATAGCTTGAATGTTAAATTACTATTACAAATATACGGCTACATCATCATGACAGTCGTGTTTTTAAATTCAACCTAGCACAGGTGACTGAGGAACTGCGTTGCTTATATGTATAGTTGTGGCTGTGACTCACGCTTGTTCATGCTTAACTTCTGAAAACTGCAATGTACCTCTTAACGTTTCATCCAAGTTACATCATGCAGGCCGAAGAAAAACACACTCACTGTTATTTATAGCGAGCGCTCGCATGTATATGGGAATAGTTGCTTAAAATCGCTGAGTTTTATAGCGATTTCATTGTTGTACTTTATTATTTTATTTGTTGAATCAAGTTCATGATATGCTTTTCCAAACGATGTTACCTATGCAATGTAAAACTGCGAATTATTGTCGGTAGCTGCAGATTAGTTAATTGTAATGTGCTAGTGTTCACAAAAATAATAATAAAAACATCATTCCGTTCGTGAAATCTCAACAAATGAGTACTCGTGTGCTTATAAATATGAACCCTAAGGGAATTCTACATAAAGTTTTGCATTCATTCCCCAACAGCAGTGTAAATATATTAAATAGACTTGTAAATTTGTGCAACACAATAGTGATGCTAAAAATTACCTGGTTTTGTGGTACAAAGACCACAGTACTAATTTTGGATAGACAAATTATCTTAACACGTTCATTGCGGTTGCCTAGCAGGCGCAAATCTTTACTTTTAACATACAGTTACTAGAAAACTTTGAAAAATTACAGAACCTAACCTGAGTGGCCCACCAGCGGGTCATACTGCAATGAATGTGGTAATCGTTCCGTATGGTAATTAATATTTTTTTTAATTGGATCTCGAGTATGCTTATATGATCTTACACGTAGAGAATTATGTCTTATTAGCTACTGTATTTTAATAAATGACTTCTAAATATCGAAAGAATCTTATTTACTATATTGTTTAGGTAATAATATACCAGAATTTAATTCAATTTACAGTTAGTAAATTAATTTTTAAAATCCTGAAAATGTATATGCAATAGATTGACAGCCATAGTAACACAACATAATACTTATTCATCACATTCGAATACATTTTTTAAAATCTAAAAGAATCCCATTCTTCATACGTGTACTGGAGGTAAAACTTCAAAACTTCATTTCCACGAACTGTTCCACAACGTGCAATCCATATGCCACCATACAACGGTGTTTGAAAATCAAATTAATCGTACATAAATTCACTGATTATATAAAAGTACATTCACGTACGTTCAGAGACGGATACTTCGGGCTGCCATGCTCTACGAAACATGGTCAACACATGATGTAATCACAACAAATGAGTCATTCTTAACAAACTCTATACGTGCTTTATCGGTAGGTCGGTGACACCGATGTTGCACATCATGAAACCTGCGTCGTATCAGCAAGTCCGGATGGTATTACTTTCAAGAAATCTGAAGCTTTCCTGACTCATGACTAATCGAAAGTTTCTATTTTTAAACTAGTGATTATCATACCGCAAGTTTCCTCTGCGCATCCAAAGTTAAGGAATTCGGTGCTGCATTGTAGAACGGAGTAATATTGAATTAGGGAGTTGGGTGGATTACAGACACTGGTGCGCAACAATAACAAACTAAGAGTTAGTAGGAAATTGCCGGTATTTCTGCTCTAGTCTCCCAAATTTCGTAACAAATTCGTAGAAAAGCTACCGGTGACCAATGTTATCAGCATGAAATCGAAAGCTGAACCCATTTGGGTTAAAAAATTTACCTGGGCATTCTGTTCTCAAACGTTGACGTAAAACTACCTAGAACTAGTACACCTGCACGAGTTTAGTCGACTAAATCGTTACGCATCTTCAGAAATTCTAAATTATACAAGAAGACAAGGAGCAGAATCCTCTCTGGTAAGGCACACTTGCAGGTCTAACTGAACCCTTGTGGTCAGCTTAAAGCGAAGGTTAGTTCTGACGAAACAATGTACCTGTCACCCTGGTATGCGATAACATTTTTAGCAGGCTTCTATACATGTTTAAGTCACGTGATTTCAACTGTTTGCTTGAATAAAGGGTAATTAAAACTTATATCAAAAGAAAAATCGGAAGAGATTTTACAACTACTCAATTATTAGAAGCATAATTAACAGATTTCATGTCTACGCTCAACGCTAATAGTACAAAAAATTGTGATTCAGATTAAGAACTGAGACTTTTGGGAGTTAACTTCATGAAATAGACACAGTATGTTTCGAAATTTTTTAAGTCCGTCACCAACGATCCCATTTAATTAAAATTTTTTCGAGGCTCTGTTTAAATTAAACAGCACTAAATTTGTGAATTATATTCAATGGGATGAAACCCATCGAGTATAGTTATTTGGGCTAGGGAAAGTATTTATTTTTAATTACATTTTATTCCGTCACATGAATCTCTTATTCTACGCAACTTGAAGGTATAGATGTTCGAACTGTATTGTTGTCTGGTATGTGACTTGCCGGTGTTTAAATAGCAAAACTTTGTGGGATCCATGAGAGAGTGTTTGTTTGCTTAGGCTTACTGGATTGGCCGTCGGCTCCACAGCCATGTAGATGTGGTCTCCAGGTCCCAAATCAAGAAAAAATCATTTCTTTGCCATACATTTGTCTCCGTCATCGAAGGGCCTCAATCATGGAGATAAAGTACTTCAGGAACTGTATGAAACACAGGGAAGAGTGTGAAGCTATTTTGAATATAAAAATGGAAATAACTAAACATTCAGGAATTTTACGTCAGAATGAATTGGCATAATTTTTATAAATTGTAAATTTAAGTTCAAGCTCGTTCTGAAGGGTATCCGATACAAATTTGTAATTACCAGCACCATTGAAACGTTTCAATTATCAAATGATTTTGATCATTGATGTACCATGTATTACATTTTACAGTACTATCATTCTTTGACCACGTTAGAGTTCATAAGAGCTCATTTGCTCGTTTAATTTTATTGATTTATGAGACTAGTTCTTTAAATAGCTATTTAATAACGTTCTCTGCATCCCGAAGATGTCAATTATTTTACTTTAAAACGTCTCCTGAATTTACGTTCCTCATGGCTTCGATATACAGCGATAGTAAGTTCTGTCTTTGAATTTACAATGAATAATTCGCAAAAATGTTGATTATTAATACTTGATTTCTTTTTAAAGAATACGCAACAAAAGTTAATTTTCAATTTTTAGCAACAACTCGTGGGTGAGCATTCTTAATAAGACCACTGAGTGCTTCCTACAGAGCTAACACTAAGTATTTCACGTTGTAAATATGCTGAATTTTGATTAAAGCCAGATGCCTGAATAGTGATTCTATAATTTGCAGTTTATTTGCAGTTTATACACTTTTAACTTATATTGAAATTCATAATAATAGACTAATACAGTACATGCTTTTACCCAATGAGCTTCATGGGTTACAACCATGAGCTCAAAATACTCCACGAAGCAAGATGGAAAAGTGAGCACGTTCCTAGCGCATGAAACAAACATTCCAATTAGAATTCAGGAGCAGTCATGCCCATGATGAGTTAAATAACACATTTCAAAATCAAGCATTCAGATAACAACCAGTGTTCATTTTTAACGTGGTTATTGCAACCACATTCAAAGAAATGGCAATGTACAGGAACTTTCCAGTTACGAACAAGAACCTGTTAATGCAGTTGTGGTTGTGGAGTAGAAGCATGATTGTGCATCCTAGAGCCTGTAAGCAGTATAAGTTGTAGGCGGACAGCTCATACTGCATGTATCGTACTTGAACTACACAGCAAAACCTCGCTGTATTATTGAGCTACGAGCTAAAGCTACAGAGAGAAAGAAATTTCTATCAGTAAATATGGAAAAAAGGATTATTTAGTACGGTAACAGCGACGATGTTATATGTATGAAGAGTAGCATTTATGTTAGTAATTATTTAATAAATCGACTCATGGACTCGTATAAGGTATCATGTTATAACAACGGACACTTTCCGTTTCTGTAATGCCTAAAGCACGAGTTCATACTCCGTATGAAGTCCCGCTATAAAAGAAATAATTCTAATTTAAAATTAAGAAATTTAAACTTAATAGATTTAAAATTAAGTCCCTTCCCAAAAAAATATTTCATTTTTAATACATTGTTTCCGCTAAAAAAATAAACGTATGAAGAACTCGGTATTTAGTATTGCCTGCCTATGTATGCCAGTGGTAGTTACACATCGTAACGGAGGCACAGAACCGAAATGCCTTCCCTTTTTGAGCACGGAGGCTGCCAGAGAGGCAGGGTAGTGAAGTTAACTGTTTTTGTTCACCTCTTACCTCCACTCCCACCAGTTGTCTTGTCTTTCTTCAAAGCAATCGAAGCAAGGTATTGATGTGTGTGAGTTCCGTAAATGCTAATAAAGCTTTCATTAGAGGCATAAATGCCACAGTTTTGAGGTACTTAACGCTTTTGCATGTGAAGGGAGAGACAAGAAAATGAGGCCAGACAATCTTTAAAATATCATCATGCAGATGCAGTAACTCATCAGTCGTTTGGTGTATACTTCACTTGCACGCGTCTCGGGAAAGTATTTCTCCCAGTAGAAAAAAATAGATATTGCGTTCTTTAGTATTCAATTCAGAGGACGCATAATTCTGACGTGCTATATTCACAAAGCTACCAACAACTGATTCAAGCGCAAAGGCTGTTAAGCACCCACGTTAAAATACACTGACTGGAATAGTATTAACGTCCTCATACGTGTTGATACTACGCACTTACTTGTCTGACTGTCTTCTCACTCTCCCGGAGAACAAATCCTTTGAGATTACTGCCCCACTGAACTCAGCTCTTCCCCAACCCCTGTGGCAAGCGCTGCTAGTCTCGTGCGTGTATGTGTGTATGTGTGTGTGTGGTGTGTGTGTGTGTGTACGTAAGCCCTGGTGTATTGCGGTCATAGAACGTGCACACGACCATTTCACGCGTTCACGTGTGTTTTCATATCGCGCGTGCAAACCTGTGTGCTCGCATGCGTTGGTAAAATTTCAACTAAACGCGGTCTATTCAACGTACATATATGAATTCGCATACGTGAGCTCGTTGAACAGGATACTAGCCAGAGAGTATGAAAGTTTATCATCGCGGGAGCGTACGAGTTGCAATGCATTATAAGTGTCCCATAAAAAAACACTGTTCTAGAACTACCCTGAACTTGTATCCTTGATACTCGTAATACTCCCTACCACTTCCCGTCAAGTTAATCCGTTAAATAACACTAGCTCAAATAACACAGCAATCATGTGAAATTAATCCGTATTAACCTGTGTAACTTCAATAATAATTGAAGAAAATTGTATTTGCGTATTTGCTAACATAAATATGAAATTATAACTGTTCTTTTAAAACAATTACCAGGAAAAAACAACTTATTTTGGATGCTGTAAGACCCAATGAGGACGCACGTGTTGTACTTGTGCCGGAAAGCGGAATATTCCAGTGTGAAGGGCTGTGGTTTTGGGAGCACCAAGACTGCAGAGCACTTCCTCAAATTCCAGCTACAGACGTCCGCTTAGTTAGATGAACAAGCCTACCAAGTAAAGCTACCAAGGCTCATAGGAACACATGTACGATCATCATGTGCAAAACATGATAAGATGACGTTTAAAACAATCCTGGTGTCTTGTAGAGAATATAGTAATTGATACATGCATGAAATGTAAACGTACGTATCATAATCGATTGCGAAATAAGATTAAAGATAAATGGTATATAATTATTAAAGAAGAGTAATATTCGTAAGCTTTAGTATGACGTGTAAGTCATGGTTGGCGTGAAGCACAGTAAACTGAGATTTACAACAAACGACAAGTAACAATTAGTTTAACCATCCCAAGTTAAACACAAGCTCAGGTGAACACCTGAATTATTCGACCTGAGTGATTTAATACACCCCTGATGCTAGAAAGCAAGAAGGTCAATGCAGTTATCGCAGTGACAAACACTACTCAAGGTTACACAACGCACATCAAGTAGTCAAGCAGTTTTACTTAAGTTGTATCTTCTGGAGCCAAACTCACCAAAGCCTTGACTGGCCAGAGATGGATGGCACAAGCAAGTAACTTTTCCGTTGTATTCTTTGATGTGCACTGAATGACAAACACTAAACAAATGATGCTCATGTTGCTGAGCCACAGAAGGCTGTCACTGCTTGGTTGTTAGACTTATCCAATCGGCTTGTTCTTATTTACGCTGCAGCTAAGATGAAGGGCTGATTTGAAATTCGTATTTTCACAATTTTAGTCCGTGGTTTGTAAAAAGCAAGAATATAGTAGACCCAGTTTAATTCACCGAAAATGAAAATTTTGTATTATGTTATAGGAAGCCAAATGCTCAAGTTTGTGTGATTTTCAACAGCAGGCCAAGATATTTGTATTTACAATCATGGAAGGAACCATCGTTAATATTGTTGAATTTAATGATAAGCTAAATTTGAAGTCGCATGTAGTATCAAGATTTGGGTCTCCCACTGATAAAATACACGTGAGATCATAAGAGTTGCATGTTGCTTTGAGGGAGCTGATGCAAATTATGGCTGGTGTTAAACAAGTGATGTTTACAGGGACAGCGTTCGTGGCGATCCAACGCACACGTTCGTGGTGCAACGTGCATGGTGTTGGTTAGCATACACAAACGCACATGTGTGCGTAAATTAACCACTGCTCTCGTATGCAAAGTGTTGCGTATGCATGACGCTGTGTGTGCTGTGTGCATGTACAAACAGAGCTTTGCAGTATCAGTTAATTTGTACTTGTAATGCAATTCAAATACCATCCTTAAATTTATAGTTAGACAGTCATAAAATTCTAGCATTTCGTAGTTCAAAGTACTTAAATACACTCTACGGAGGAAAATTTTATTTCAGTTTATTTACATATTGAGGTTGGGGAATACTGAAGTTGGAGGATATTGGAGTTTGAGAATACTGAAGTTTGAGGATATTGAAGTCAAAGAATATTGAAGTTAAAGAATATTGTGGCTGTACAGCATCAAAAGCTGTAGGATAGCTATTTACCTCAGACCTCAATATTGATGGGAGCAGTATAATACGTGTTAGTGTGCTAGAGTCACTTCAACCAAGTATCAGCGTGGGAGTACATCACAAACACAACAACAACGAACATTAACACGTTGACTCCGAAGTGGTACGTATGTGGACCACTTAGGTTAGGTTCTGTAATTTTTTCAGATCCTTCTAGTGACTATGCGTAGAAAGTGAAGATTTACACCAGTCAGGCAATCGGAGGCAACGTGTTAAACCCACAAAGTGTATTGTGGGCTGCGTGATTGATGTACGTGGGGCGTTCTGGTAGATTTTATTGAGTTGCAAATGATCAAAATAAATTTCAAGTTTTGGAGACGCGTGGGAGAAGACTGGCGCCGAGGGCCAGCCGTTGTGTAATATTACAACTATTATCCGTATTAAAAACAGTAACATAAGTTATCATTCCTATCCATCAAGTTAAAAATTCCATTTAGGATTGAAATATCACTCAAATATGAAAATCAATTTCGTCAATTTCATTTTTTAGAAACGAAAAGTATGAAATTCAAATAATATATTAGTAGTATTTGGAATACAGCGAAATCTAACTGGTTGTTCTACTAAAGTAAAAAACAATTAAATTCTTTGGCTGTACTGTGAGTGAGAGAGCCTGTCAATACCACTAGGAGAAAAATTCGACAATTCAATCAAAACAAAGTTTAGCACCTTATTTATTAAAAACCTAAATGTATTTGTTAAATATCATACTCTTACTTGAGGCATTTCACATTGAAGATTAGTTGCAGTCATTACGTTTGGAATCTCTAAGAATTAGGCAAATTAAATGTAAAGTTGTACGATAACTGTTGAGACACAGCAACTGTAATTGAAACGAAAACAAAAGGGACAAAAAAAATCACTGTTCAAGTGATAATTTCTAAAATGAAGTTGTGCACTGAAATATCGCAGGGTCAACCATGCAAATGTATAGACATGAATTAAAAAGCTTACTAATACGAAATGCACAGCATTGGCACTTAAACTCAATTTATTAACAGATGAAATTGCATTTCCTAATGTTTTTACAATTCCCTACTTAAAAGATTTCAGGTACACTACCATTCATAAAATATTTGAATCTGCGACGCACAGTTCAGTTTGCCGCTGAAATGGCTGAATAAACCTGAAATGCTAATAGTAAAACTAGAAAATTAGAAGCCTGGATACTGGCAGCACTTCGTTTTAATACCAACCCATGGCATGGAAGGAACAGTCGATAAGATGAATTAAATATGACTGACCGGTGAACTGCACAGACTGTCAATAATCAGCGGCGTTCTGCAGTCCCATCGGTTCCTGGTGCATCAATTATAGTAAATTAATTGGTCTCCGAATCATTAATAGCTCAGAGAAGTAGCTAATCGTAGTCCGTGCTGAGGTTACTGCATGGCACCAGCAGGTATTGTTTCAAGTATGTTACGAATAATTAATAAGCTTTTATAAGGACAAAATAACACATGCTAGGATTATAAATCCATTAACTAGTTTACGTTTACCCTTTCGCTACCGTTGGGTTAATATGTCCCGAACAAACTTTAAAAATCATTCCCTTTAGTCCTATATTCTAAATACTTCGTTCAAAATTACGGCAAAATAACGTAGAGATTAGTAAAGATAAGTGGTAATTTACGCAATATTTTTATCAGTATGAATATAATTTGGTCGTGAAAGGGTTAAGTGAACATCACATAATACAGTAGGATACTCAGAGTAGAAACTTTTGAACTCTGTGAGACTGAATAGGTAGCGGCATTAACGCTTCCAAACGGGAGCAGTGAAAGCAGTTGTGAAATCAAACAGTGGAAGCAGTCATAAAATAAAAGCGAAGGCAGTTATAAAGCCAAACTGTAGAGGCAACTTGAAAATAAAACTGTAAAGGTAGTCGTAAAATCAAACAGTGAACCTAACTTCAGAACGTACAGGCTTCGCATACTTGAGAATGATATTCCGAATAGAAGTAAAGAACACCACATTAAAAGTATTTCCTCATTTTTCAATTGATATTTCGTGACCGCTTGCACTTCAGTCACAAAACTGAAAAAGAGACTTCGAAAACGCTGAAAAACTTCGAAATCTTACACGAAAGGACAATAACTGGGAAATTTTGACGACCAACAATACATTTTCCAACGAAATATTGCATAATTTTTGTAGACAATTTTTCCCTAGATCACTTGAGTAGCTTTTTTAAAAGAGGAGTTTATTATGAAAAAAGCTGAGACTTCTTAGTTTGGACACTTCTGAGCTTTTATCCCCATAGAAGCGCAAGACTTACTTTACGACTCGATGCATTTGGTTGGCTTTAATACTGAGTGTGCCAAAGAAAATGTACTCACTCTTTGACTGCCAATTACTACGGGGAGAGTAAACTAGGGGAAGAAGTTTCAAGTTTTCCTTCACAAGATTTAATGTTCGTATATTGTAGTTATTTTTCTTTATTTAACTCGCTAAACTTCTATACATGTCAATAAACGCATCAATCAAAACGAAATTGAGGAGTAATGGGCAGTCACAGAGGAAACACAATTTTCGAGACACCCTTTAAGTACATACACGAAGGTACATGTGCAATGTCAGCTAGTTCGACCAGCAGCACCATCACTGACCAGTCGAAACCAGGAAGCAAACAAGCATGTATGCACAATCGGTCATCAGTAAGTTATGCAGAGTATCAGTCACTAGAACATATCTTTTAAATAAAGTTGCACCCAATCATCATAATTTCTTTGAATTTGGTACTCGACAAATTATACTTTTTTTGCAGATATGAATATTTCGTACATGTATTTCGAACGATTCAGAGCAATTGATTGTAGAGAATCCACATTCCATCACACACAAGCTCATAAAATAATTCATTTACACATTCTTCAACAATTCATGCATGAGTATGGATTTACTGGAGTACGTTGAAAGCGCTTTTATTTTATGAATATTTTTAGCAAGAATACAGTACATGATTTTTATTTGATCAATAACACAAATACAGGAAAGGGTGACAAATCTGGAAAAGTGTACAATAATTATGCACCCTTAAATGACTAAAAGTAGCACGTCGTTTTCATACAAAACAGAACGACGAAATTTGTTGCTACGTCAGATTTGGCCTTTAAAATTTCAACACGCTTTGTGCGTACGAGTGTTATCTCGGGTAGAGTAACATTTACTTGCTTGTGTACATGCCAGTAATTTTAGAGGGATTATAACGTATATTTTTCTTGTAGTGGTCAATATTTCTGAATAAATTATAGATGAATTATTACTGTCATACGGAAAAATAAAAATGCATTTTATGTCAGGTCGTGATATCTAAGTGCTATGTGATGTTAAGGCCATTAGCATTCTCTCAAGGCAGTAGCTGTTTAGGATTCTGGTCGAGGTCTGCTTAGAAGTAATGCTAGTTAGGAAACTGATAATTGGCACACGAATGCAGTGCGGTTACGAATAGTCTAACACGTAGATTCATTTAGAAAATTCTTAACGTCTCCACTGTAAATAAAAATTACAAATAGAATGGTATTATTGGAGTATCGTATACAGTTCTCGATGAGCAAGTCTAAAATATCACGTATTCCCAAAATCATAGGAAACTCATCAAATACTATTCCCTGGCATAAATTATCAATTATTATGATATTCGTAAAAACGATTTGATTTTAATACGAGCACAAGAACTAGTGTTATAAAGCGACAAGAACTTCTCAACAAGTACAACGGACCACTTGTACGACTCGTGAGTGAATTGACATTGCGATCACGCACGCGTTCAAGTGCGTATGAGCACAGGGAACCTGGCCATGAATGTGCGTTAGAACCTTTACATACTCACGCATGTAAGAGCTAGTGTACTTGCGCCAAATAATCCTTGATGTTGAAGTCAATGGCAGAATTCAGTTTCAATGATTGTGGGTCTCGACTAAACAATAGCCAAAGTACAAAGAATTCTACGAGCTTTAAGAGGAAATTGTAAATAAATATTGGAAGAATGTCGGACAGAAATTGACTATTTCTTAGGGATTGAAGGGACAAATATCGTCGGAAATTCGGCTTAAAATGCCAGAGAATTGCAAGGCTGTTAAGTGCTGCAGTACCGCTGCAGTTTACCTCGCATATTTATTGCCTATGAAAGGTAAAGAGAATTCAGGATCATTCGATGCGTTGAAGATATTAGACGGCTGGAACACCATTTGACGGGGAGTATGTCTTTCACGACGTAAAAACATAATTGCAAATCAATTACTAATAAAATTCTACGTATTATCTGTCCGTATGATGTACAACTATAAGTCTAAGTATCGCAGTGTTTGCTGCCGGGATATGAATTATGGATTTCACACTCAGAGTGTTCTCAAATCAGTGACATAGAACACTACAGAAAAAATTGTTATATGTATATATATATATATATATATATATATATATATATATATATATATATATATATATATATATAGCAGCGGAAAATATTGAGAAGAGCTGTATGTCCTTAACGTTTCAAAGTCCTTTGTTAAATTCAAAATATTAGATGATAATTTGATATCTAAATGTATCAAATTACAATAGTGTAATGTTTTTAACAAGTATAGTAGTGTAACGGTTTTAAAAAGTGTAATAGTACAATGATTCGATGACGTTTAATATGATAGTATAATACTTTTAAGGAGTACACGAGTATAAACATTCGAAGAAGCATAATAGTATCATGGTTCTAAGAAAAAATTAGCTAGAACTAAGGTGTCCTGTAGTACTGAAAAGGTGAAGTGGCCTGGAGACTGTAAGGGAACGTGTTCTAATTCTTTTCAGTGTCCACCAATGACAATACCTGAACTCGGCGTAGCTGATCTACATCTCCTGTACCTGCAACTACATATGCGTCCTGATCCAATGCGCTCAAGTTCACTGGATCTCTGAACCGAGGGACTAGGAAGTCTCTCCTAAAGTAAGAAATATACATTTTTCTATATGATGACCACCTTTCTGACACAGGAAAATACAACAAAGTAGATTATTGATAGTTAGGTACATGTAAATGCAGATTTTTCCAGGAAATTATGAAGCGGCAAAAATAGAGTTGTCATAAAATTCTAGTACACGAGTGCGAAATAAAACGTGAATTACTTAGTATAAGCTGCGGAAATACGTTTCTGTAGAATGTGCATGCTCAATCTACCCGTTAATGTGAATTAATTGCATTGTTCGGGCATCTTTTAAATCCAAACTTTAACTCATCAACATCACGACAGATGAGTTCAGCGCATCGAAACTGCAAAAAAAAATGCAGACGAGAGTGCCTCAGCTTCCAAAATCTCATTTCTAAAAACATTTAAATAATAAAAACATGTTTTAAACAAAGCAACAATGATGGGCGAGTTATGTGTACATGCATGACAAAAACATTCTATGCATGCATTTGAGGTCTCGTAATACACATTACATCTGTTACGCACACTTGTTGGAGACAAGAAAATAATCGGACAATACGAAGGAAGAGCAGCGAGATAGTAAGCGTATTTAGGAAACTGCACTAGCCACAACGCCGACGCTCGCACTTCCGTACAACGGACCCTAGCTGGGGGAGGGATGGACCCTAAGCTGGAGGGGAGGATGGGAAAAGGTCTGTCATCACACCGTTGTTCGCAGTAGCCAAACTCAGCAGGCGTACGCGCAATGCAAGGTCGGTCGTCGAGTGAAACTGCACAGCAACTTCAGGTCCAGCCTGACGCTGTAGCCGCTCTCAAGTGCTCTTTTTTTCTACAGTTGCGCACCGTGGCTTTTTGTCTCAAGGTGTTGTGTCATTCACACGACTGGGTCATGTCGCTTCGCCATGAAATCGGACTGTTGTACATACTTCAGAACAGGATATAAAGTTTCCAAGTTCATAGTTTCTTGATGATCTTTGGTTGCATTTTTTACATTTATCATGATCAATGATGTTGATCTAAAGTACTATCATTATTTTTCCACACATACATCATGGTTAATTTAGTTGATGCAGCGAGTAATTTACACACTGATAATCTAGACCTAGAGCGTCTCTACTGTTAAGTTTAATGTAAAGATTGTTCTAGTTTAACAAATTTCTTTTTGGGTACTTAGTCTTTCTAAGAATTTGATGTTTTCATACTCAAAACTTTATCAGGCAACACAGCTATAGTTCATTACAATCGGAGTCTTCCATGCTTACAGGCGTCAAGAATGGTTATCTATGACATTTACTGATTGTTCGAATGATATTAAATTTACTGTTTTCTATGAATGAAAGTACAAATTTTCAGCAAATATTAACTTTTGCATTTCGAAGTTACTGTACATGTATAAATAGTAACCTTTGCATCTCAGTGAATTACTGAGTACAAACTCTCGTGAAATAATTAACCGCTGTACGTTTTTTTTCAACTAATTTTGATTACCTACAACGTTCTTTTGCTTTTGTGATTGTCAGTCATATTCTATTATGTAAGCGTTGGCTTAATATATTCAAATTCAATGCCTTAACGATACTCTTTTCCACCACTTTCATTGTGCAGAAGTGGTAGAGAAGAAATTGAGAATCTTCAATCGGTAGTTTAAATGCGAAGAAAATAATGAGTGATACGGCAAAGAACTTGAAGACTTAAGAAAAATTGTCACTTGAAATACGACAGAGGTGAGCCCTCTCTAACTCACTTCCTCTCGAAGAAATAAATTAGAATTCGAACATAATTTAAGAACAATAAAAATTATACTTCTATTACTTTCAAGGTGTTGTTTGCTGATTCGGAGTGGTATTTGGTGTTACCAGTGGAGAGTGGCCACCGACTTCACCCACTCAGTGCCACTCAATAAGACCACTCAGATGGCAGGGCAGACCTCCAATCTTCTCTCCAAAAAACACACACCGAGATTCGTCAAGTTTTAGAGTTCGTGGATGAGGAAATGACCTACATAGTTCCCTCTGCATCTTCACACCTGGCACTGATATGTCCGCCTACCTTCCACACACGTCCTTATCACATCTCTGGTCCCGCTTTTTGCGATATTTTCAACTTACCGCACATTTTGCAATCGTTTTCCAGCTCTGTAATCCAATGCCTTAATCTCTTGGAGTGCCTTTCAATAGGTGCAGAGAACTTGATCGTTTTTCTGCCCAAAATCTACGGACCCTGTGGTACCATGCAATAGTACCTATACTTCTCTTGCTGTCTTGCCTCCCAGTTCTGTGAACACCTCTGTGATGTCCAGCATTAGAGGTCATAAGCCCCAAGGCTGGGTGCGTCTTCCTGTAGCTCAACTTCCTCTAAACTCACCGCGCCACCTTTTTCCATTTCCTCTACAGTACTTCCCCCTCCCTACTCTCTCTCCTCCCTACTCTTTCTCCTCCCTACTCTATCTCCTCCCTACTCTCTCTCCTCCCTACTCTCTCTCCTC
>VCRD01001493.1:87130-101900 GCA_006783055.1 Trinorchestia longiramus | reverse complement strand
TTTCGGGATGAGCTTTAATTTGCTTAAAGTTCCTCCTCCAATTCCAATCCTGCAGCTCATCTTCTCGTCTACTACTTCCCTGAATTTATTCTTCATTCCTACTCTGCTTTTTAACAATGCTTCTCATCTTCTCTTTCTCTTCCTGGTATTTATTCCTCTTTTCTTCTCTAAGTCATTCCCTGAAACCATCTTTTCTTTCCGATATTTATTACCAGTTTTTACGTCATGTCCTACTCTGTAGATATTTTTCCCCGGGAATTTATAACTAATTTCTCCTCCAACTCTTATCTTACAGCTCATCTTTCTTTTCTTCCCAGTAGTGCTCTACGATCAACATATACTCTATCTTTTTGCTGACATGTACAATTTCTGCAACGTACTTTCTTTCCCAAGTGCCATTGCTAATTGTTCCAACAAACCTCTTTCATCCAATTTTCACTCATGAACTCGACTCCTTGACTACCTTTCAAGTTTAACTCTATTATCCACCCCTCTGATTCTTCTTCGCTTTCCCGACAATTCTGTTCTTCATACATACATGGCCCGCTCGCTTAACTCAAGACTCCAAATCCATAGACGTGTTCCTCTACTCCTCCCCACCCTCTTCCTGCTGCTAACTTCACTTCACTCTCTCACATCCACCATCTCCTCCTCCCTGCCTCCAGTTGTCCTCCGCCCGTGAGGCAAATGCAAGAATCGCATTCTGTAAACAATTTTCCTCAGTTGATTTATAATTCTTTTCCCTATCATAAATAGTTCTGATACCATCAGTGAAAATAAAAGGCCACAGAAATTTAGTTCGCAATGGTTTATACGCGAACAGGAACCGAGTGAAACTCGTTTCAACAGAAACTTGTACATTTTGTACGAGTCTGTAGTGGGTTCAGGCATCGTCACACAAATCTGTTGTGGATTCAGAAACGTAGCCGTGTAGGCCTCGTTTTACTTTTTTTCCTTCTTTATCTCTCATGATGGAAGCCGGCAGTCTACAACACACTGAAGAGCGCCTGAAGTTCATTTTCTTATTTCTTCTTACTTCTTCTTACTTCATCCTTTCATCTCTTTTCGATTCTGAAGTAATTTTTGCTAGCATGACAGGCTGTGCCAACTGAGAATCTGAAATTTTGTCCTTTTTGAACAAAGATCTTCATTGTGTTTCACTGAGATTTAATTAATCATTCAAAATGAATTCTCAAATTGTGATTTAGTTTCACACTCAATAAACTATTTTTGAACTGTGATTTAATTTCACTAAACGACATTATTGATTTAGCCGAGGAAACCTTTTTCGAATTTTCTTTAATCTAACAATATCTACCATTTCTACTGCGCAGATATCATCACGTACTTTTTTTTTGTCGTCCATCAAAGCATAGCTCCAGTAAAGGAAAACGTCATAACTGAAAATTGTTCAAAAATTTAAATACATAAGCATGCATGGGCCTGTAAGTTTTTCGAAGTACTTTACAACAACCAACAAGCACGAATAATAAGGAGAATAGCGTTTAATAAGCTTTACTTTGTCCTTTTAGCAGGGAAATGAAGTTCTAGGGACGAGAAGTTCAGCGAGAGACACCCTTGCAAAGGGTCCCCGGCCTCATGAAGTATCGGCACAGAAGAGGATCGATAGCAACGAAGGAGAAGAGGAGGCTCTGTTTAAAAATGAAAGATTTTACGAACGCCGTCGCTGCAAAAATGCTTCAACTGTGGCAGTGCAGGTTTCAAATAAACAAGTCAATAACCGATTAAAACTTCATTTAGTGCAAAAGTAATGGGCGCAAATGCCAGTAGCGAGATTCACAGGTGTCTTTCCCACGAAAGAACAAGTAGATGTAGAAAATATGAAGCCCATACCTGAACTACTCCAGTTAGAACCGTAGATTCAGAATTGGGTAACAATTGACTCATCCAAAATTCATAGATGTTGACATGAACTAACTAACAGCACTTTGCCTCTGCTCTTGGTAGCGTAATTTTATCATTCTGTTTTTTTCAGGATAAGCACGAAGTCCTTTGGTCACGCAGCACAGTGTTTCTTTCCAGTAATGCCTCTGAAGGGAAGAGCTATCGATCAAGGAAACATTTTTACCCACTTACTTTTGTACAAAATACAACAAATTTTGTTTTCCTAGAAGCGCACATTGGAACTTACATCGTTGGACGAGTTCTAAACACTGATACATATGGTTTATTGTTAATAATTTTGGTCAGTATTTATAATTTTGTACGAAATTTGTGATTTTTTCTTAATCAAAAGTCCTTTACAACATTTAGATTTGAGTTGAAACCATGGTTTCCAATTGAATTTAGAACTACAAGTAGAATCGAATTTGATTTTACGTAATCGATTTTTTATGAAAAAATACACATATTTCGATGCAAAAACCGTAAAATTTCGATTGTTGAAAACAAAACTTCCGTGAACCTCAATCATAAGTCCCAATAAATTATGTCAAGCGTCAAACTTTTCACTGGATCTGTTTTGTTGATTTTGGACGATGACCAACAATGCAAATCCGAGTCACAACTGCAGTGCAATTCCCATTCCACGCCAGACAAACAAACCAGTAACGCGATACCGGCAACAAGGTTTGGAGATTTTCTAATGCCTTCAGGAGATTCACTTTCGTCGGTCCGGTTGTGTGTGGCTACATCGTAGGTGGCAAAAAATTAGTTTCCGAGCAATGCTGAGGCCGACAAGAACGCAGAAAAATTCGATTTCTTTGCGTTTGAACGATCGAGCAAATTCTGCGCACGAATTGAGATACTGGAAGTGCATACAGGTATAAGTTGAGACCCGACTTCACGTGCCAAGTGTATGCAAGACAGTAGTCCAGTTTGTCTTCAGATAGTAGAAATTTTAAAGTGTAGTTTTTATTTCTCAAACATGTATTACATTTCTAATGGACAATAAAGGGTCATAATGAGTGAGACTACGTTCTTATTCTACGGATAAACTATTAACATTACTGTTTAAGCTCGTCGAACACTGAAATATAAGTTTTCGCAGAAAAAATGAATAAAACCCGGTGAAGATGAACTCATTTGAACTAACTAGAGAAAATGCATGAGAACTTTAGTCTGTGAGGATTTTATTGAACTTCTGACAAAATGTATTCTCTTTTCCAATGATAGAATCGTCCAACCCAATTATTACGAAAACGATTATAATTACTAAAAAGAATTATAATTATCGAGAGTTGAAAACCCTTTACTCGCAGTTTCTAATTTGTTCAGCCACTAAAGATCCTAGCCAGCCACGATTGAGGTGAAAGACACAAAAGGTTTACATGGTGCACGCTCTCACGGTTAGCGGACGCTTGTCTGCCTGCATTAGTGAAGGAAGAGTGGACACTCCTCACCACCTGTGGACTGTATGTGTTAACTAATTGCCTTTAACACATCGAGGCAGCAGGAAAAAAAGCGACAGGTAAACCCTGGCTACTTTTGTGTCGCTTGGGCAAAAGTCTGGCATAGCTGGTAGAGGAGGTATGCTGACGCAGGAGTGGTAGAGGAGGCATGGTGACGCAGGAGTGGTAGAGGAGGCATGCTGACGCAGGAGTGGTAGAGGAGGCATGCTGACGCAGGAGTGGTAGAGGAGGCATACTGACGCAGGAGTGGTAGAGGAGGTATGGTGACGCAGGAGTAGTAGAGGAGGCATGCTGACGCAGGAGTGGTAGAGGAGGTATGGTGAAGCAAGAGTAGTAGAGGAGGTATGGTGACGCAGGAGTGGTAGAGGAGGTATGGTGACGCAGGAGTGGTAGAGGAGGTATGGTGACATGAGAGTCGTACAGAAGGTATACTATATACTCGCTCGGCCTACTCCACGGAAGAGGAAAATAGGAGCGAAAAAGTACAGATCAGTCCTACACAAACACGTTACTATCTCTAGCAATAAGCGTTGCTAGTTGTGCAGTGGTTAGCAAGGACAAGTTTGAAGAATCCTAAATACCGAAGACGAGTCGACGATGTCAAGACACAGTATGCATCTGAATAATTAGGTTTTGTACTGTTTTCGACATTCTGAATTGACTTCTAAAATTATTTAGATCAACTCTGTTCCTACACTCAGCATATCAGTACAAAGATTGAAATTTTAACGCGGGATATAACAAGAAAATATCAGAAAACGATGTCGTGTATACACCAAGTCAATTACCACACAATAAGATTCCTCCTATGGACGGACGGTGGGACGGACAGACGTGTTCGTCGAGAGACGGTGGGACGGACAGACGTGTTCGTCGAGAGACGGTGGGACGGACAGACGTGTTCGTCGAGAGACGGTGGGACGGACAGACGTGTACGTCGAGAGACGGTGGGACGAACAAACATTTACGTCGAGAGACGATGAGATGAGTTAACGAAATTGAAGAAAACAATCGTAACTGAGGTAACTGACGCTCGTCATTAACGAGAGTGAGCCCCTCACGGATGGGACCCATCAGTTATCTATCTACATATATAATACACAATGTATCTCCATCTCTCTCTACCTGTGTGTCTCCGTAAAATTTCTTCCAATTTATTACTGAAGAAAAATTATTGAACTGAAATCAGAACGGGCTTTTGGTATTGTGGATACCAAAAGTGCCAAATGACTACAAAATGTGCCATTTTTTCCGTTATTAGCCTTCTTCTCCTACAAGACCATGTTATCGGTAAATAAGAAAGAGAATGGAAGTTCTGTATGTATTCATGAAAAATATTCATTCAGAAAACAATAATTTGAAGTAAATCTTTACTAAGTTCGTCTTTATAATGATTTCAAATTAGTCAAATCCAAACAGTAATTAACTGTTTTATAATGGCTTCTTTTATACAAAAACAACACAGTAACGCCATCCACTCGCACAAAGTGAGAGATTTAAGAAAAAAAATCAAGGATTCGTCCTAATTTAAATAATTGCATTCAAATACGTAGGACGAATCGAAACTACCAACTTAATGTTTTAAGATAAGCTAAACAATATTTCTAAAAGTGCTATTTAACTTCTTCAAAATTTGAGATAATTTCGAACGTACGAGGAGCGTTTGACGGCCATAGGCCTGATTTGTACACTGACTCGTGTACACAAACAAACACACACATAATTACACACACACACATGACAAATGTACTGTAACGCATCCAGACATGTACTTCTCTACTCCTGGATTGTGTAACTCAATTTGCTGAACGTCAGCCGCTCTACAGTTGTGCTGGAATGACACCGCGAAATAATAGGCACTTGACCTCCATATGACTGAATAGACCCAGCTGTCCCCTTCGAAAACGTGTGCTAAAACAAAACCTAAGGTGCTCATCAAACCAGCACTGCACTCAACAGTTATAGAATTCTCAGAACATATTACGGTTCTGCTTGTTCAAACCCTACCGGCAGTGTGATCAGTCAATGAAGAGCGTGTGATTGTGTTGCATTTTTTTCGTAAGGGAAAAATGTGGTGGTTAAAGACATGAATTTGGCGAATGGCTCGGCGAGAATTAAGCTGATTTCTAACATCAGACAACAAAGGGAAAGGTTAGCTTCAAGATAAAGATCTAAATCAGTAAGTATAGGATAAAGAATATTGATGCTGAAGCATATATGATAAGATTAGATGCGAGAGCATATATATTGAACAAGATAAGAATGATAAACATGAACTGCAAGTTGAATTCTGCACCAACTTTAAGCTCACCGTTGATGATGAAAATAGAGGTATTATTATCATCATTTTGATAAGCATTGCTACAATTATTCTCATAACCACAATTTTCAGCGTTAAAATTTGGATTACATTATTGTTATTGCCATTAACAGTGTTCATATTGATATTATATTTAAAAATAATATTTATATAATTTTAATTTAACTTGGAACATTATATTCAAGGGAATATAGCGGTTTCTTTACTATGTATATGGGTATTTTTCACGAAGATAAGATGAGATTATTAAATCACTTTCAGCAAGTTCATGAAAGATATCACGAGTTTCACGAAAAGAACAGTAATGATAATAAACGAAAGATATCAACATGATTGTCACAAAAAGCGCAATAATATTGGTCAAACAAAAAGACGTGCAAATGTAAAGTAGTGTGACGGAATTGGCATCTCCAAAGCAGTTAAGCGTTTGATGACTGCAGCGAGCAATGCCAATGTAATGAAGAAAAAGTTCCTTGTGCTTTCTGTACTCGTATATTGGAAACGAGTTTCATTACTTGCAAAATGATATTATTATCGGCATCGTGCATCGATATTTTCTGATGCTTCAACATAAAACATCAAAATGAGTTGATGCTTGTTCTTGGGACGCCCCATCGATAATTTCAATTTTCTCGGCATCGATTATGATAGTTCCACTGGCTGGAATATGTACAAAATACACTTTTAGGAATAAACAATATTAACTTTGACGATAACTGCACAAACACAAATGATAGAAATCGTAATCACAGGAGACTAGGACGAAAAAATACTTTTATATTATATTGCCAATAGCCCCGCCTTAAAATATGTAATACACACACGTAATTATTGCAGTAATTTTATTGCTTCCAAGCCCGTCGATAAAAATATTCCATGCAAGCCAGTAGTTTTGATTCACATTATTGACACACATTGGACACACGGTATGAGAAAACTATTGAACAATTAAAAAAATGAAAATATGAAAAATTGGAAAAGAATGACTGAAATGAAAAAAAGAAAGCTACCTAACATTATTAATAGCGAAAGTTATAAATTCAATGTAACTGAAAACGATGCCTTTAAACAGTGCTTTTAAATTACATCTCAAGAAATAAATGAAAAAGAAAACACTGACACTTGACGATGGAGTAAGCAAGCTTCATGACTGAAGGCTTTCATTGAGAGTTGCAGCTGCAGCAGCCAGCTTCAAAAATACGGAAAATACACCAATGCAAAGATAAAAACCCAGAAGTATGAAAAAAACAACCACTATTGAGAGCATGGGCATAAACCAGCAGACAGTTCATCGACCTGCTCATTACGAGCGAAAGATAAAAAAAAAAGAGAAGGAAGCACTTACGAAACTGAAACTGCTTTCTGGACAAATGTTTTAGTTTTTTTCTATGAATGAGGAATTATTTGGATTGGCCTGGTAAGTGCTTAGTACCCATGATTAACTGGAAGGAAATTTTCAGCTCCAGCACTCAAATCCGTGTGGAAATCATCAAGAAAAAAACTGAAGAATTGTGAAACATGATACTAAGTTATGAATGACATGACGGGTCGTCAGTGAAATGATGTACATCACATGTCTGCAATAAATGAAGAAACTTGTCGAAAACAAATAAATTCTTAACACAAAGAAAATTTTAACAACGAAAAAAGGAAACTCTATTGACAATAACCTCTCTAAGCCAAGGAAACTCTAACAACAAAGCCTGTAATTTTCTAAATGATTTCTAGATTTCTTATTACGGCGTTGGCAGCGCGTAATATTGGGACCGATTTCCATCAGTTTGGGAGTGACAATTGGGGAGTGTCGGAGCTCGAGGTTCCCCTCAAGCTTCCCGTTAGAGGGAGCCATATTGTCGTCCCTCGCTCGCTCCCCTCACTTCCTTTGTTCGGCCAACATTGTACACCAGAGAGCCTTTGCTACAAATATCAATAAACACCGCCACATGGACTGAAAATTACGAACAAGGACTCTGATTAACTGTGTCATTAAATCATTGAACAGTCATTGCAGTTAAATTTATAATAACGCGTGTGAATAGAGTAGTTGAAAGAGAAATTGAAGATTATTTAATAATTAGGAGAAATGCTCATGAAGCTTTGCCTCCAAAAACAGAGTTTTGAAAGATCAAATGTTCTCATAGGTACTTTCTGAACTTGAAAGTCAATGATTATATGTGCGTGTGTGATCAAGGAGATGTAGAGTAAACATGAAGCATTTGTACGTAACTTTATAAGTGCGCAATTTACTTTGTTTATATACATATAATATATACATCGTTCACGCATCGATGACACATGATCTGACGTCGTAGAAATGGGACAGTTAAGCGAATAAACAATCTGAATTGAACGTGCAACGCTAAAATAGACCACAAAATGTGAAGTTTCATGCGTGTTCATAAGAGTTACACGGAGAAGATCTCATTGACGTAGTGCGTACCTGAATCAGTTACAATTACCTAGGCCTCATTGTGCGTTAGTGAATATGATGTGTGCACACTAAAAGTTATCATTATTGCAACTTTATTAGGGATTTAATTTGCTGCTTCCACTAAGTTAAAGCGACTACGACAGAAGAGTTCGACTAAGATTTCTTTGATAGGAAACCACATGGAGGCAGAATTTCCGTGGCTTTATTCAGCCCCTAGAGCCTGAGAATAGAGGCAGGGTAAGCATACCAGAGAGAGAAGGGAAGTGAGAAGTCTGTTAGAAAAGTGAAGCAAGAAGTCTGATAGAGAAGGAAAGTGAGAAGTCGGAGAGAACTGAAGTGAGAAGTCTGATAGAAAAGTGAAGTGAGAATTCCAGGAGAGAAGGGAAATGAGAAGTCAGAGTGAGAAAGGAAATAAGAAAAATAAAGTACCAGGTGCGGAGGCATGCATAAAGGAGATTGAACACATTGCATCATGAGAAGGTAAAAGACGCTAAAACAGTAAAATTAGAAAAATGTAAACCCACAAAAGACTCGTGCTAGAAGTATAGTAGTCTCACTGAACACTCAAAATTTACTCGCCTATCATTACTTTGTACGAGTTAGGAACAAATGAATGCATAACACAGTAGTTTTAGTTATTGTCTGGAATATTTTGGAAATATCGACGTAGGGTTGTAAAAGTGTGAAAGGAAAATAATGACATCGCGTGTTATAACCGTTAGATTCTCTTTTTGTGCATCAAAAATCAGTTATAGAAATGCATGTTTACATTAAATCTCAAAATTCTGTGTTGAAAATTAGTTCCTGCATGTGTATAAAATTTTGGAAACTTGAATAGGCTACGAATAAAAATTTTTCTCCATCAAAACGTAAAAATTAATTTTCTTGTGACATTTTATTTTACTTTTTCGAGGCAACTCCACTATCAATTCTGTGAAATACATTCGAGCAAAACGTTAAAAAGGCGGAACATTAGCAAGAAATTATAAATTAGGTATTATTTAAGACCTACCGGGTCCATGGCTATGTACTGCGTTGTGTATCATGCAGGGTTCATTTCCTTTTCGAAACCCACAATGGTTTCAAATTTTGAAACCATTGAAGTTGGAAGTAGAGTTGAAGATTATGAAATCGTTAACAGTTATTCAAACACCACAGCTTTCAAGCAAGAATTCGGATAAGTGCTCGAGGAGGTTGTGCCATTTAACCAGTACTCAGCACAAACGCCTCTGCTGCAAGCCTCAACAATTCTGACGTTGCGATGAAACTTGAGCGTTTTATCTTCACGACGAGAGATGAGCTCCCATTTGCAACGAGGAAGTCAAGGCTATTCAGATGTTTGCTTCCGTATAACTGGAAATATTGCCCTAATAGTATCGTGGATATCAGGCGTCGTCAAAGAAATTGTTATTGCTTGTGAATATGAATAGAAGTTGAATTATTTGTAAAGTGATATTAGTTGCAAAATACAGGAGGAAATCAGCCTGACTGCGTCTGAAAAAGAGAGAGTTCCATTCGTGCTTGTTTGATGCTCATGCGTATACATCACACGATCATGCATCACACGATCATGCATCACTCGAGCAGGCATCACACGGCACACGGGCGCGGCTACATAATAAATTTGTATGCAAACACACGTTCAAAAACTCACCTACCTCATCTCGTTATGCAATCAGTAACTTGCACAATTTAAGAAAGGGAGTAAAAACTACGAATGAAACTACTCATGTCAGGGAAAAAGGAATCTTTATGAGTAGTTCAGCCACGAACGCGAGTTCAAATCTTTGATCTTCATGCACGACGAAGGCAATAAAACTAGTTCAATAAAGGTTCAGTCATAAAATATTTTTTAAAATGGCTATTTGCCCAGATTCATTTTCTGCTTTGCAGTATAATGTTCTATGTATGGCATACTGGTCGGCGTATAAATGAAGCAAAGGGAAAAGCAAAACAATAATTAACGAAACCATGTTAGGCTAGAGGTGCGATGTAAATTTTTCTGTTCATGGAAATATGAAACGAAGACCACACTTGAGCAGCATCTGAATTATCAGAAGTAAGATTTTTTTACCTTGTTCTCGCAGAAGTCGCAACTCTTCTAACCATCTCATCAAATAATTTATCCGTAAAATTAAACTGGTGTGCAGTGTCAAGATTAATGAATGTATATTACAACAATTCTGATAAAATTAGAACCGCGTAATATACGGGACATAGAAAGAGTCAATGATGCACAATTAATAATAAAATACTGAACAGCACAACTTGATCTGGACCAACGTGCTTAGTGCCAAGAATTGGTCAGACTGGAAAGCACGTGTACTTTGCATACAAAGGAAACTCAATGGAGGAAGCAGCAGTTCAGGTGAGAACGACAGGGTGTAATCAGAATACAACCAATTAGCCTAATGTTCTTGAATGACACACACCACAAGGTTCATATGGTTGTAAAATTGTACATCAAGTTGATAAAAATTTGGGAAAATATGATTAACGTGACCGTAGTTCATTAAAAACCACCAATAACGCAAATTATTGAATGAATAATTAGTTCATAATTGAATTAAATGAACATCGCTCGTAACTCCCGACAGCTGAAATGACTCCACACAAAATAGAGCGAACAATCGAGCAACTAAGTCAGGGCGGAGACATAAGTCTAACAGTGAAGTTACCAAAAGCCTCCCCAACTGTTTGATGGCCTTCCATCTACTGCTTTCCCGGCTATTGATTGGATTTTCGGTCCAGAGAACATTTGGAGTGGGGGACTCGAGGAGGGTGTTGGTAAACTGGGGGCAATGGAACTTATATTTCCATCCCATCGATTGGAAAAGAAGCTTATAAAATTAATCTTGCAATAGAGACTGGTTTTGGGCATAACTTAGTTTGAGTATCAAATGCTTATGGATAATTTCAGGCAGGTATCTAGTAAAGATATTGATAGATTTTGAATAAAAGACGCTTTAAAAGAAAGTTCAGAGGTGATTGAAGTCATGTCTAGTCGTAAGGAAAAATTTATTACCTTGTTAAAGTAAACATGAGAATTATTGAAGTCCATAGAAATAACGAAACAAAGACCAAATTCAATAGCAGAATGTTACACCATTCATATGCAAATCTGGTCGAACATCGTTAAACTAATGTCAAAGAACCACAAGTAAAACTTGTCTATGGTGCGATAGGATTACAAGAAGAAATAAGTGTAATCTATTTCTCAGGAGTGTAAGCATACGTATAACTAACTTATTTTTATTTTTACAATTGTGAATGTAGGAATGAGTAACTTATGTTCCCAATTACAAGTATAGGTATAGGTGTAACTTGTTTTCACAACTACAAATATAGGTACACGTGTAACTTATTTTCACAATTCCAAGCAAGTGTAACTTATTTTTACAAACGAACAATTTGCGAGCGGTGGTTCATGGCAGAACAAGAAGCGGCCCGTGCTCATGCATCTTAAGTCTTAAGTTAAAGGAGTACGTCTGTGTTCACCAGAACGTACCAGCGGCCTGTATTCTGACTTGGTACAGAAGGATTTGTCTTGAATAATCCAGATAAAGAGCCATTGACGCAACTAGAAGTCTCATTGCGTCATCGGGACGCGTTACAGTGAAAATTGAAAAAGGATTTTTTAGTGAAGATAAGATTAGTGAAGATGAGATTAGTGACGATGTTCCGTAGAATGTCACAGTTCCCCCAAAAGTATCAGTGCTGGATATTGAATGTAATTTGAAAATGGCGAGAATTTGTTTTCAATAATTTAATCTGACAAAACCTAAACAGACTCCGAAACTGGTTTACGAGAGCAGATTTGAATGATTCACAAAAATCATTGATATGATGCTACACTTGAATTATAGATTTCGTCGTTCACCGTAAAAATTATGGCTATGACAATAAGAACACTTGAAGAATCTCAAAATTTGGGCTATCGCAAATATTGTAATCAACACATTTTTCTGTATTACAGTAGAAGTCTTTTTAACCGGCACCCATGGGACTTTGCAGTTGCCGGTTAATATCACCCAAGTAACCACAAACAATTCATAGACACGCTAGACATAAAAGGAAAACAATATCAATTGTTTTAAGATGTTAAAGAAGAAAAAACAATGAATAATATATAAAGCTTGGCCAGCGAGTGCCGGTTTAAAGGAATTCTACTGTACTTTGAACTCATATATAACACTAAAAATATTTAAATAGGGCATATGACATTAAATTCGGTTAGCAGAAGCATTAGTAAATAAATCGATTTCGATTTATTTAATCGAACCTGCAAACAAGTCCATTCTACTCTTCAGTTATTGTAGCAGGCCACAAAACTACAAGATGTCTCAAAAAAATGTACTCACCCTTTAACCGTTGCTAACATGCTGTCTTCTTTGTGTTGCAGGTGTGAGGTTCGAACCTTTGCGAACATGATTCTTTAATCACATTTGATCATGTTCGCAAAGGTTCGAACCTCACACCTGCAACACAAAGAAGACAGCATGTTAGCAACGGTTTAAGGGTGAGTACATTTTTTTGAGACACCCTGTATAGCAAATACATTTTTTAAGAATCTGTAAAAGGATATCTTTGAATTATGTCTGCACGTTTTGATTTAACCTAAAGCCGATGAAAATTACGCATCAACTTATTCGATCAAAGGCTTATTACTAAAGCTGAGCGACTGACTAATTAGGAAATGGTGTGCACAATAGTATCGATATGACACACTGGTGCTCAGTATCTTCATGAATTATTATTAGGACATGATTCAGTGTAGGAAGATCTAACATCCAACGCCTTTTATCTTCACTAGGTAGATGGTTGAGGATGCAAGCAGTGGAAAACGTAACATCTAAACACTTCTGCGTTATCATGAAACCAACGATTTGAAAACACTTACCTCGACAAGAAAACTTCTTATGAACGCCTTTCCAGTGTTACGTCCAAGCTAAACTTTCACTAGATTTATCTAGATCCTAGGTATAAATTTATTGTCTGGATGTGTGAACCTTTTGGTTTAACATATTTTTCGTTAATTAAACTTCAAGTGCACATGGGAATGAACTGTATCCTATAACCCTATTGTATTTTTAAACTTTTCAACACAACATAAGGGATTATTCCACTTTCAAAAATCAACATCACTACATACGCTCAGGATTTTTCTCTGACTATCATTAACGAGGATAACTTGATACACCAATGCCATTTATTTAAGAGTTATACCAGTCAAAGAAATAAAATAATCGCTCAGTCGCAATGACTATTTCGGTAACTATGTTCCTCTGTAACTACTTTTAATCAGTGGTTATTCACCAATGAGTATTGGGATCATCGTAAGATATTAAAAATAACAATTGTTTTTCATAGTCGGACGAAGTTTCCGTCTCCAGAGTTTTAGGAAAGAACCACAAAAATGGTGCAACAGAAGTATATCTGAAATGAAATCTCCTTCAGGGCTGAAAATGGGCGTCATGAAAAGCACTATTGAAATGATCGGCTATCGAAAATTTTCGAATAAATTGCGGTGGGGTACGAAGAGATGACACGACTAAAATTATTTTGCCCGTTTGTGAGGTACAGGTGTATGTATATAAGGATGTACAAAAAGATATGTAACTCTGGACTGTTTTATTAAAATCTTGAAAACAAACTTCGAAATAGAATTACATTGACATAATAAGAAGTATTTTAATAATTCTGCATACTTCTCAGTACATTTATTAAAGTGAAAAAATTATAAACTTTATGCACGTGGCTTACACACAAGCGATTGGTAAAGTATCTACAGTGGTAATTGTGCTCACCTTGATAATAATTGAAACGATAAGCTTCAATATTTATTAATATAATAATATATATTAATATAAACATATTAATATAAACTTCAAAACTTACACACATGTGTCACGGTCACCTAATTTCGATAAGCACAAATAATGGTTATTGATGCAATTACCATCACAGGTGTTACACTCAGCACGAAAACATGACTTAATGAGTATTACATTAGGGAAAGCTCAGGCGTCTATATAATCAAAAGCATACATAGAAATATAATCAACTGTTTACTCACGTGAACATAATCTGCAAACTACAATTTAGAACTACTGCCCCTTGTGAGAACACAATAAACTACAGCGAAATAAGAACAACTGTCCATTCGCGTGAACACAATCAACAAACTGCAGCGAAATAAGAACAACTGTCGATTGGCGTGAACACAATCAACAAACTGCAGCGAAATAAGAACAACTGTCCATTCGCGTGAACACAATCAACAAACTGCAGCGAAATAAGAACAACTGTCCATTCGCGTGAACACAATCAACAAACTGCAGCGAAATAAGAACTACTGTCCATTGGCATGAACACAATCAACAAACTGCAGCGAAATAAGAACAACTGTCCATTGGCGTGAACACAATCAACAAACTGCAGCGAAATAAGAACAACTGTCCATTCGCGTGAACACAATCGACAAACTGCAGCGAAATAAGAACAACTGTCCATTCGCGTGAACACAATCAACAAACTGCAGCGAAATAAGAACTACTGTCCATTGGCGTGAACACAATCAACAAACTGCAGCGAAATAAGAACAACTGTCCATTGGCGTGAACACAATCAACAAACTGCAGCGAAATA